>WEKY01055347.1:22449-48365 GCA_013390045.1 Picathartes gymnocephalus
GTATGGCACTACGAGCTCCCACCACAGCAGTGCCCGCTCCCAGCTCCCACTGCCTGCATCCTGTTTCCTGCTTCCAGCTCCCAGAATGGCAGTGCCCGCCCCCAGCACCCAGTCCAGGCTCCCAGTGCCCCGTGTCAGCCCCCGCCCCTCCCCGCGGTGCCCCCGCCAAGTCCCTCGTCCCCCTTGTTCCCGCTGTTCCCAGCTCCGCGGGCAGACCGGGGCTCCCGCAGCCGGACGGCGCAGCACCATGTGGCTGCAGGCTCTGCTCTTCCTCTCCCTCCTTCTCCTCCTCCTCGTCGTCCTCCTGCCGCTTCTGGCCCTGCTGCTCCCGCGGGTCTCGGGCAGCCGCAACCCCTTCGCCAGCGACACCCGCCGCCCTCCCGCGCCGCTCGTCACCGACAAGGCTGTGCGCAGGACCGTGGTCAAGACAGGTACGGGACCCCCTGGGGCATCAACTCCCCCGGCGGGACTGAACCCCGGGCTGGCACCAACAGCCCCCAACCCCTGCGGTGACATCGCCCCCCAGGACAGCACCACCCCCGGGGTGTCATTAACCCCCGCAGGGTGGCATCCCCCCCCGGGCTGTCACGGGCCCCCGGGGCAGTATGGACCCCACCCCAGGGCAGCATCTCCACCTGGGACAGCATTCATTAACCCCCGGGGTGGCATTGTCCCCTCCCGGTGTCACGGTGACCCCGCAGCACAGCATCGCCCCCGCGGTGCCACCTGCTCACCGCCGTTCGGGGGGTCCCCCATGCCGGGGGTGCCCCCGCGGTGACGCCCCCGTTTCCCCGCAGTGTTCTCGGCAGAGAAGGTGCCCCAGGGGCTCGATGCCATCGTGGTGGGCAGCGGCGTGGGCGGGCTGGCGGCCGCGGCAGTGCTGGCCAAGGTGGGCTGGCGAGTGCTGGTGCTGGAGCAGCACGGGAAGCTGGGGGGCTGCTGCCACACCTTCACCGAGAAGGGCTTTGAGTTTGACACCGGTACGGCTTGGGACCCCAAATTCCCCCCAGATCCAAGGGAGGGGCGTGGGATGCCCTCAGGGTGGGAATTGCACCCATTGGGGGGAGGATCAGGGCTCCCCAGTGTTAGACAAACCGTTTTCCTGCTCTTCACCCCAAAATCCTCTGGTTGTAGGATACCAAACCCCCCAAATCTCCCATATCCAGCCCCTTCGTAATTCCCAGCACGGGGGATGTCACCTCAGGACACATCTTGCTGGCAAAGTCCGGCTCTGCATGACCCCGAATCTCCGGGATTAATTATTTACAGCAGAGATGAATGGCAGAGTGTAACAAAATTCCACAATTACCAGCTAAAAACACCGTGGTCAGTACCATTCACCCCAGTCGGGAGGTGGTTGTATCCCAGATTTTCCCTTTTCCTTTCACGTGGAGCTGATGGAGTGGGGATGGATAAATAAAAGGTGGGCTTGGTGCATCCTGGGGTGGGAAAATTAAAAAAAAGAAGGTGAAAATAAAGGAAAAAAGAGGAAAATAAAGGAAAAAACCACTTATTTTAGGGATCCACTATGTGGGGGAGATGCAGGAGGGCTCCCTGCTGCGGTTCCTGGTGGACCAGCTGACGGATGGGCAGCTGGAGTGGGCCCCACTCCCAGCCACCTACGACGCCGTGGTTTTGGGGGACCCCCAGGGTCCTGGCAAGACCTACCACATCCATTCTGGGAAGAGGGAATATTTCCAGGGGCTGAAGGAGCAGTTCCCCGGGGAGGCGGCAGCCATCGATGAGTTCCAGCGGTTGGTGAAGGTAGAGATCGATCCGGGTGGGATAAAACGAGGGGGGTTTGGATCGGGGGAGTCACACAAAGAGGGGAACCCCCCTGGCACCTGGATACTGGGCATGTCCAGGGAATAATGGCATCACCCCAAAAGCCTTGGGAAACACATCCAAAATCGCCCTTTTCTGCCTCAAAAACGCAGCATCACAGATGTTTTGGGGGAGATTTCTTTAAGGCAGAAGTTCTTTAAGAAGTTGGGGCAGAGTTTTTAAGGAAGTTTTTCTGAAGAACTTTTTTTTTGAGGGAGCTTTTTGGGGGGAGTTTTTTGGGAGGACCTTTTTGGAGGAGTTTTGGTGGGGGCACTTTTTTGGGGAAGCTTTTCTTAAGCAATGTTTTTGAGGGAAGCTTTTTGAGGGAGCCAGTACTCCCCTTGTCTACAGCTGCCCAGGATGCCCAGCAGTGAGTTTAAGGGGAAAAATTGCTTTGGGGCATTTTTGGGGTGTGTGTGAGCCCCCAGGTGTGCACAGTGAGCCCTCCCCGCAGAGCGCCAGCCGTGGGGTTGTGCTGCTGGGGATCCTGAAAATGCTCCCACGGTTCCTGGCCGGGCTCCTGATCCGCTCCAGGCTGCTCCCACGCCTCTGCTCCTTCTCCTGCCTGGCCTCACGCAGCCTCAAGGAGGTGGTGGATGGTCTCACCCCCAACCCCGACCTCCGGGCTGTCCTCAGCTACATCTTCCCCACCTACGGTAAGTGACCACGAGGCTCTGGGATGGCGTTAAACCATTCAGAAACAGAAAAAAGGTAAGAAACTCCATTCTTCCATGCTTCTGGAAGGTTTGCAGGGATGCTGTGGTGGGTGCTTCGCCAGCATCCTTGTCCCCAAGTCACTGGCGGGTGACCTGTCCTTGTTGCTCATGCCCATCTCTTTCCCTCTGCGTTCTTCACCTTTCCGATGGGGCGACATCATTCCTGTACCAGGGAATGTTCCTGAGCCTCCCCCTTCATCCCATCACCTGGGCTCTGCTCACAGCCCCCCGTGACTTGGTCAGGTTGGTGACCACGAGCTCTGACATGGGCACAGCCGCTCCTGACATCCTCCCTACTCCTCCAGGTTCCTCACCTTCCTCCCAGTGCCGTGTCCAGGGTGTTCCTCACCCAAAAATATTTAGGATAAGCCCCAACCCCGTGATTTGCCCCAGCCCACCTGGACTGCCCCTTTTCCCAGGTGTGCTCCCCTCCAAGGCCAGCTTCTCCATGCACAGCATCCTGGTGAGCCACTTGCTGCATGGCGCGTGGTACCCCAAGGGTGGGGCCGGGGAAATCGCCTTCCACACCATTCCCGTGATCCGCAAGGCTGGAGGCAACGTCTTTGGGAAGGCACCAGTGCAGAGGATCCTGCTGGACCCCCAGGGCAGAGCCTGCGGTGAGCGCCGGGACGGGGCTCCCCAGAGTGAGGTTCCTTCCACCAGCACCTCATTGTTCCCCCTCTGGATTTTCCCTCCCAGGTGTGAGTGTCAAAAAAGGCCAGGATTCTGTGGATATCTTTGCTCCCGTGATCATTTCTGATGCCGGGATCTTCAACACCTACGAGAAACTGCTGCCGGCGGAGGCGCGGGCTCTGCCGGGTACGGCGTCAGCCCTGGGGGACGGCGCTGATCCCGCCCTGAGCCGCGTGGGAAAGCCGACTTCTCAATTAACGCGGGCTAATCCCCTGTGCCTCCCTGTGCCACAGCCCTCAAAACCCAGCCCTAGCTGCTCACTCCCTCGCGGGGGTTTTATGAAGCTTAAGTTAATTGGCCCAAATTGGCTGTAGTTTGCGAAGTCCCGGTTTGGTGCGAGGATTTCCCTAAAAAAAAAAGAGAAAAGCACAGTGCAGGGCCCCAAAATTTGTGGAAGTTGGTGGAACGTCCCTTAAGGTTGGATTGACAGGAAATCTTCTGGAAGGGACAGGGATGAGGGGAAGGGGTGTGGATGAGGGGAAGGGGAATGGCTGGGTGGGAAGGGTCACAGTTGCGTGGGTGGGAGGGGTCAGGATTGGAGAAACCACCTCTTTGTAGCTGAGGATTCTAGAAAAGCCTGATTCCCCCCAGAACAGACTTAATTGCCCTTTTTCCCTCCACACTGCAGAGATCCAGTCCCAGCTCGGCATGGTGACCCACAGCGAGGGCGGTTTCACCGTCTTTGTCGGCCTCAGTGGCTCGAGGGAAGAGCTGGGGCTGGAAGCCACCAACTACTTCATGTTCCCAGGGAACGACCTGGATGGAATGTAGGTTTGGCTGCACCTTGGCTGTGTTTCGCTGAGCGTAAGGAGATGAATTCCTGGGCAATGACTCAGGAAATGGGGATTTGGCCCCAGGGAGGATTTAGGGGAAGCTGTGCCCCAAAGGCCAGCTCAGCCCTTCCCTCTCATGCAGGATGGAGCAATACCTGGCCTTGCCCAGAGAAGAAGCTGCCAACAACATCCCTCTCCTGTTTGTCACCTCGCCGTCAGCCAAGGACCCCACTTGGGAGATGAGGCACCCAGGTAAGGCTGGCACCCAGCCACAAATGCTTGTGAGGGGCTTCAAAGCTCTGGTTGGGGTTTGGTGAGCCCAAACAAGGAGTTTCTGCTCAGCTGTCCGTGATCGAAGCTGCTCAGCATGGGGCTCATGGAACGTGGTCTTTGGGATTGCTGGAGGAAGGACACGGAACCCCAAAGATCTGGGGACATCTCCCGGGTTTGGGGCGGTGACAGGGTGGGATGAGGGTGGGCAGAGGGACAAGCACCCCAGCCTTCTCCTCCTGCAGGTAAATCCACGCTGGCCATCGTCACCTTCGCCAGGTACGAGTGGTTTGAGGAGTGGGAGGACAAGCAGGTCAACAAGCGGGGGGATGACTACGAGGACCTGAAGAAGACTTTTGTGGATGCCATCATGCAGACTGTCCTCAAGCTCTACCCTCGCATTGAGGGCCGGGTGAGGAAACGTGGGGTTCAGGGATCCTAAACTCAGGGTTTAGGGTTCCTCCAGCTCCTCTCTGGGTCCCCTCTACCCACCCAACTCTGCAGGTGGGGCTGGACCTGCTGCACACAAGGTCCAGCGCGGCACCAGCCCGTCACTGCTGCCTCCTCATGGTGCAAGGGCAAGTGACCACGGAGTTGTGGAATGGTTTGGGTTGGAAAGGACCTTAAAGCTCATCCACTTCCACCCTCTGTCTTGAGCAGGGACACCTTCCACAAGACCAGGCTGCTCCCAGCCCTGGGCAGACCTGGGTGACCATCCCAGGATGCTCCTCCAGAACCATCCTGGGACAAAACCTTGCCAGAACCACCACCCCAGGGCCTGCGAGGAAACTCATCCCAGCCCGTAGCCCCACACCCAGCTTCCTGCAATGGCCCCTCCGTCCTGCTGCCCCTGCAGACCACCCTGTCCCTCCACAGATCGAGTACCTGTCGGGTGGGACTCCCCTCACCAACCAGCACTACCTCGCCAGCCCCCGCGGGGGGTTCTACGGCGCCGACCACGGCCTCCCCCGCCTGCAGGCCGAGGCCATTGCCACCATGAGGGCACAGACTGCTGTCCCCAACCTCTACCTGACAGGTGACAGGGCCACCAGCGCCCTCAGATGGGGACAGCTCTGGGGCAGCGGGGGGAGAAAATCTTCAGTGCTGAAATGGAATAAAGGGAAGAGGGGGGCAATGGAAGAACAGCTGGAAAAGAGGAGTTCTGTGGCTCCAAGGGGAGGAGGAAAGGGCTGTGCTCCTCCAGCTCCGGGAGGTTTTCTCCTTGCCCAGTGCAGGATGGGGCAGGATGAGGCAAGGGGTCTGGAACAGACAAGGAAGGGTCAGACAGGGAGAGTTTGTGGGTTCAGACCCCCGGGATGGTGTGGGGGCAGCTGGAGGGTGGGGAAGGTGATGCCCAAAGCACCTCTGGCGTTTGGCTGGGACAGAATGGGGAGGGAGGGCTGCTCAAGCAGGGATCACGTCTGCTGCTCCCTCCTTTCAGGGCAGGATTTGTGCCTGGGGGGTTTCATGGGAGCCCTGCAAGGAGCCATCATCTGCACCAGCGCCATCCTCAAGCGCAACCTCTACGTGGACATGGCGTGGCTGAAGATGCGCCTGGAGGCCACCAAGTCCAAGAAGGGAGACTAAGGCCCACCATCCCAGCAGCAGGAACCCCTGCTCCCCACCACATCACCCCCCCCCTGACTTTCAACTCTCACACTCCTGTAGCAGATGCGTCTCTGTGCGAAACCAAGGGATTCCAATCCAGGAGCTGCCGTTCCCATTCCCAGACAGATCGTGTTGGACCTCACCCCCACCAAAAACATGCATCCCCTTCCACCATCACGTCCAGTGCTGGTCCCTGGCCACGAAGAGAGTCCCAAAGAGCTGATGTGGCCAGGAGAGAAGTCAAGATAACCCCAAAGCAGGTGGCACTTCAGGTACCAGCAGCTCCTGGGACTGCTTGATCCCATCAGGGTCAGCCTCCACCTGCAGCCCCCAACCAAAGCCCACCTGCACCTGCAGCCCCAGAGCTGTCTGAGAGCAGCAGTGCTTGTCCACTGCTTCCAGAGTCATTCCAGGGAGCAGCAGGACCCCAGGCCCCCACTATTCCCAATGTTTGGGTGCTGCTCTCCCCCCGTTGCCCCAAGGCTCCTTCAGCTGCAACAAAGTCCTTCTGTCTGCTGGTAAAAGCTTGGGAACAGGATCAAAGTCCTCTCCAGATGGGAAGGGAAGCACATGAGACTGGAAGTAATAAAGTAGTGATAATGATCCTGGGATTTGTGCCTTGTGATGGGTCAGTGGGTTGTCAGGGAGAAAAGAAGGGGAAAGGAAATGGGAAGGGGCAGCCCCATCCTTGTGAAACTGTTGCTGGGGGTTTGTCCTGCACCAGCCAAGTTTTGGGGAGGAATAATGGCAGAAGAGCCATAAATTTGGAAGCCAGGTGAGGAAAACCAGCTGGCCAATGTGGATTCACCTTCCTCCCATCTCCCTGGAGCCGGTAGCCTTGGGAAGAAGGAATTCCCTGGTACTGGGGGGGTACAGCTGTGAGCACAGTGAGTCCTTCCTGAGCATTGGGGCTCAAAGCCCACAGAAGTGACAGATTTTTCAGATTTCATCACAGGAGAAGTGCCCAGTGCTCACCAAAATCCCCCAAAACATCTTTGTCCAGGTAAAGGAGCTGCTGGATGAGAATTTCCCCACTTTTTGCTGCCTTTGGCCAGAACTGGACTGGCACAGCATGAGGTTCTGAACTGCTGCCAGTATAAATCTGGTTTAATTGTGGGTTTTGGTCCCTCCTTGATCCCTTCCTCACTGCGCAGCTTCCCACCACAGCCCTCCATCCCAATTCTTTCATGCTCCAGGCCTCTTTTTTGATGCTTTCACCCATCTTGAAGCTTCCTTGCTCACTGCAGCCCCCCTTCTCCCACCATCCCCACACGTGTCTCTCCTGCAGGGCACAGCCTCGGTCACTGCCAGTGTCCCCATTTCTCCCAGTGGTTTGTGCCCTTTGGGCTGCTGGGGCTGAAATCAGAATGTGTGCCATGGCACAGGACATCCCTGGCAGAAAACATTCCTCCCACACACCGAGTGGGTGCAGATGAATTCATAAAAGTTGATTTGAAATCCCGTCACGGTGACATTTGGGGACAGCAACCCCCCAGGGCAGGGCTGGGAGAAGGCCAGCTGTGAGCTGCTGATGGAGTAGGAGAGAAATAAAACCCAGAGGCAGCTCCAGAGCAGGGAGCAGTGTGTGACTGAGCAGGGCTATAATAGTGTGACCGTGCTGGAAAGGAGCCCTGGAAAGAGGCTTGAAGGCTGATCCTGCAAAGAGGATTAGATCACTGAGCTAATTCAGTGATGGGATGGAATTTGCAGAGAAGGTGAGCTCTGCAAAGAGAGATCACCCAGAATCAACCCCTCAGGGAACCCACGCTGGAGGGCCCTGGGGAGGCTGCTCTGGGCACCCCCAGCCCCACAGCCCAGGTGAGACCCCACCTCCATACTGTGACACCCAACTTCCCCCCCAGCAGCATCCCTGTGGCTCCCACAGCTATGAGGAGACCCAAACCTGCCTCTCCCTCCTGCTTCTCTCACCCCAAAGAGCTCCAACCTTGTAAATGCCATCTCACACATCCTGGTGGTTTTTTAAATCCGAACAAACCTTCCCAGGCCATGGAATTTCTCTTGCAGAGGCAAAGCTGATGTGTTTGCTTGGCTGCTGCCCTGCCCCTAAGGAAAACACCTGCTGTGAGATCAGCTCAGGTTTGCTCAGGAGGCTGTGCAAGACCCAAAGCTTTCAAGAAAAAGAGAAAATAAACCCGGTGTGGTTAACAGGGTTTGCAGGTTGGGCTCTCTGGGGTCTGGAGCAGCATTTCACAGAACCATGGAATCATTTGGGTTGGAAGAGTCCAACTGTCCCCCAGCACTGCCAAGGCCACCAGTGACCCACGTCCCCAAGTGCCACATCCACAGGGCTGCTAAATCCCCCCAGGCATGGGGACAGCACCCCTGCCCTGGGAAGCTGTTGCCAGGCCTGGGCTGCTGCTGCTTCCACAGAGGAATCCTCCCAATATCCAACCTGAACCTCTCCTGGCACAGCCCGAGGCCATTTCCTCTTGTCCTCTGGGAGCAGAGCCCGATCCCCAGCTGGCACCACTGCCCAGTCAGCCTGGGCAGGAGCAGGAGGGTGAAGGGCACAGCCCCAGCCCCCACCTCAGTGCCCAGTTACGCCCAGTTTCTCATGCATGAAACCTCCTGCACCCTCTGGGCCTCTCTGCTGAACTGCTTCTACCAGAATATCTCAGCAATCCAGCCCGGTAAGTGCAGCCCAACCCAACAGCAAAGCATTTCTGATTTTATTTGACATTATTTCCACCCACGGACTTTGCCTCCTGGGCACTCCCCACCCCTGGGATCCTCCCACTGCTTCCTGCACCCAGGCACAGCAGCTCACCTGGGGGCTGTTCCTGCCCCACCTGCTCTGCCTGCCCAAATATTCTGGGGCCTTTCCAGCCCTCTCAGAGCAGGCTGAGAGCAGGCAAGGGGTGCAGTGGCTTTTTTGGGAAATTACCCCAAGGACGCAGAGCAGAGCAGTGCTTTGAGCCCCTCATGGCTAGGTTTGAAACGGGCTCTGCAAGGTCTCTCCCAACCCTACATTCCCACGGGAAATTTCATTTCATCCCCCATTTTCACCCTTTTTTCCTCCTGCAAGCTGCAGTAACCCCATTCCCAGGAAAACCAGTGACCCTCCCTGTTCCCAGCCTGGCCCATTGGCCACTGGAGAGAGATGGAAGGTGGGATTTCCTCCTTTTAGGGAAAAGAGAGGGGGGAAAGGAGGGAGTTTCTTCCATTCACTGCAGGAAACCTTCATCACCCTCTGGGGATCAGGCACCTTCTCTTCCCCTCCCCACAGCTGGCAGCAGCAGCAGCTCCCCAGTCTCTCCCAGCTGCTCCAACAAGCTGGGACATCCTGGGATCACCCTGGAGGAGAAAGAAGAAATCCAAGAGGAAAGCTCAGGACTAAGCTCTGTTCAGAGCAGTTTAATCTCCTCTTGGGCCCTGACCTCACACCACCACAAGCTGGTCCCCGTGGAGCTGGGCTGATACTGGGCCCTGGAAAGCAGACTGGAAACTTCAAATCCGCTCTGCCCTGGGCCTGTCTGGGCTCCTTCCGGCTGCACACGGAGCCCCGAGCACAGACACCTCCACAAAAACTGGTGTTTTTATCAAAATCAAGCTGGTTTTGCATAAAAAGGAGCCACCCTGCACTTTTGGTGCCAGGTGTCAGTGAAAACCATGCAAAGAACATGAGAAAAACAAAACCAAGAGAGAAGTGAAAACTCAACTTTTTGGGTCTTTTTAAATCCATTTACTGACTTCACCACACACAAAATTAAAAAAAAAAACAAAACAGTACAAAGAACTGTAAAAAATTCTGGTCCTTCCAAGCAAGGTGCGTTTCACTGCAGCAGAAAACAAATCATGTGCTGGTTCAAGCCTAAAAAATAGGAATATTTGGCAAAAAAACCCCTTTGTACCAACAGGCACCATCCATGGAAAATGTGTGTGTCCAAAGGGAAAAGGTTCTGTGCACCTTGACCCCCCTGGGACACGTTGCATAAACCTCAACAAACTGGGAGCAATTCCCAGAGGTTTGGGGCAGCCTGGACTGTTGGCAGAACACACCAGCCTTGGGAAGTGCTGCCGGGGAGATTTTGGGGGAAAACTCCCCAGTTCAGCCTGGGCTGAGCTCTGCCTCTCCTCAGACCCAGCACTTCCCAGAGCTGTGAGATGTGTCCTCATTACCCTGACATGTTTGTGCTTGGCTCCACCTGGGACTGAGGTGTTTGAGGTACAAAATATTCCCTCCCCTGTTGGCAGCAGAGTGGGATTCCCACGGCCTGGAGCAAGAGAGGATTTGAAACAGCTCCCAGGATAGAAAAATGAGTAGATGGTGAAAAAAAAAACCCAAAAAACCTTTCTAAATTATTATTCAATTGAAAACAAAACAAAAAAACCAAAAAGCCCCAAACAAACCAACAAAAAACCCCAAAAAACAGGACAAAGCAAGCCTAAAGCACTCACACTCCAAAAAGCACACACACTCCAAAAATCCTGGCTGGTGCAGCCCAGGAGCACACGGAATTCCACACCATCGAATAGGGTTTGTCTCCCTGCTGTCACCAGCCAAAAACCAGTGTCCCCCTCCCCAACCCTGCCCTAAAGCAGCCCCCAGCCTGGCTGATCCCACAGCAGCTCTGGAGCAGGGCTGGTGCAGGAGGTTCCCTCCCTTTTCCCCAAGAGTTACATTCCCAGCCCTGCTTCCCGTTCCAGAACAACTCCTGGGAGTCCTTTTAGATCATGGATGTATTCTAGGGAAACTGAGAGCTCTTTAAAGCCAAGAGGGACTCTCCTGCTCCTTGTGCTTGCCAAGAGCCAGCAGAAAGGGAAAGGATGATTTCAGGGTTTGGAGAAGGGCAAGCCCTGCCTCCCCTCTTGGAATGAACTCTTAGGAAATCGCTTTCACAGTGACCAGGAAATGGCTCTGCCCTTGTTCAAGGTGACCACAGAGCAAGGAGCTGATTGTTCCCAAGCCTGGGAAGGCCAAAAAAAGACCCCCAGGAGGGAATGGAACCATCCTGGGACTCTTCCCGTGCAGTCAGTCAGCAAGTGTAGGACTGGCACCTGATGTGGCACAGTTCAGTGCCCATGTGAGGAGCTCTGGGGCCCTCAAACCCATTTTTTTCTGCCTATACTGGGAAAATCCCAAGTAGGAGCCAAGCAGGTACTTTGTGCCCTCTGCAGAAACATCCCAGCTCAGACAAACCTCTGGTGAATAGAACTACAGGAATGAAAATCACCTCACACTCACAGGTGTAACTGGGCACCAACACCTCTGGCAGCCCTTGGCCTGACCAGTACCAGCCCAACATAACTGGGGGGACTGGGGGCTTCACTCATCCCAAACTGCTCGGGGATTTACAGTCCTTCCTTCCTACACTTGACAAGGGGGAGAGAGCAACTTTCCCACCTGAATTCTTGACCCTGACAGGGCAAGGAGCTTCCCCTGCCCAGCATCACACCACTACCAACATCCCCAGTGCAAACACCTCAGCTGGCAGGGAAAACACCTGCACTGAGCACAAAGGGTTTGAGCTGCACCACAAAAACTGTTTCAGTGCCCAAAGGTGTGGGTGAAAAAGGGGATCTGGGTGTGGAACTGGAAAACTGATCAGGGAGAGAAAACCAAATCCGAGTCTGTGGTGGATCAATTCCAAACAAGTGCAAGAGAACTCACAAGCTCCCAACCTGAGCATCCAAACCCAACAGATGGAGGAGAAGGAAAAGGAGGAGGAAACCAAGGCAGCTTCGTTCCCAGGCAAGGGACAGTCCCATGGCTCATTGTGCAGCAGATCCTTAATTTCCCTCCGAAAGGGAGGGGTCAGTCCAGCAGATTGCAAATTCCATTGCATTGGGACACAGAAGTTCTGGGTGTGCAGTTCTGAGTCTGGCTTTTCCAGCAGCCAGACACCCAGGGGGAAAACAAGGCAGCTGGGAAAGGAGCAATTTAGGAAGTGAGAGGTTTTATCAAGGTGCAGGTGCAAAACAAAAAGCGTTTCCCCTCCTTCCCGTGGACTGAAATCCAGCTGTGGCAGCACAGCATTCCCATCGGCAGCCATCATCAGCCAAGGAGGAATCTAGATCTGGAAAGGCAAAAGGAAAGGTTGGAACTGCCTGAAAGACAAAATTATTCTGCTGCTCTGTCCAGAACTGAGTGGGCTGAGGAGCTCCCAAAGCAAACATGAGCTCTTGCCTTTGTTTTCCTGCCTTTCCTTTTCCCATGGCAGAAAATAATTACAGGCACATCTGCCTTGAAGGGCAAGGGGTAGAAAAAGGTCTCAAGGGAGAGAAGAAAGGGATTTCTCCACAAATCCTACCCTTCTCCCACTAAAAACCTCTCTGACGAGTCATTTGGATCAGTGACAGCCCAGCTCCAGACTGTCCCACCTGTGCCCTGGGTCAGCTCTGCCAGCATTTCTCAGTGTGACTGTTCCTATTTCCTCGAAAAACCCTGTTTCTACACCAAAATGTGCTTTCTCAAATTGAGTTGGGGCTTTGGGACCCTTTCTAATGCAAAAGGCCAATATTTTGTATTTCCAAGGCACACCACCCCCCACTTTGGGCTGGGTCTCACCTTTTGATCCAGTCTCTGATAATCACCAGATTTGGGCCGTCGACCAGTTTTTGATCTTTTCCCTTCCAGAGCAAAAGCAATGATCTTTGGAGAGAGAAAAACAGAGACAGGGTGAGTGGGACAGCAGCTTCTCACCTGTGGCTTTTCCTTCACCTGCTCCTGAAATCTGTAAATGCCAGCACTCAACCCCAGCTAACGAGGTTTGCTCAAAAAGCAGAAAACAGTAATAATTTGTTTTCTCTCTCCTCTCTCAAAACCAGCTTTATGGGAGGAAAAACAACCCCAATCTTGTGCAACCTGCTCCAGAAAACATGCAGAGATCTCACACTCCTTCACGTTTTAACCTCTCAGCTGAAAATCAGCAGCAGAGCTGAGAACACCCATTTCCACCAGATCCGACCCCTTTCCTGGTCACAACCCTCCCATTCCTCCCACTCCTGTTGGGGTCATATGAACCAAACCAGGAGTACTGGTGAGAAACCAGCCAGGACAAGGGGAATGGACTGAACAGGTCCCAGTCCCAACCCCGGGGGCCTGAGCAGGGCTGCTTACCTTCCGTTTATTGTGATAGGCCACGTACAGGGCAGCCACGATGACAGCCGTGCTCACCAGGTAGGCAAAGAAGTGGCTGCTCTCCGAGCGGGCCCTGGGCAGGGAGGGAACACTCTTCTCCCTCTCCAGATCCATGGAGGTGTCACTGCCCTCCTCAGCCTCATCCTCTGCAGCGTTCTCTTCATTTTCCAAAAAGTTGTTGCCCTCCCCAGTGGAGGGAGCTGAGTGTGACACAGAGCTTTGTTCCTCCTGGGAGTTGTTTGCGTTGTCCTGGTTGGGGGGCTGCTCGTCACCAGCACTACCCTGGCTGTCCCCAGCACTGCCCTGGGTCTCGCTCTGGGCCTGCTGCCCAGCCCTGCTGCCTTGGCTGGTGCCCCCATTTGTGTGCCCATTGCTGGCCTCGCTGTCCTGAGTGCCAGCCCCGTTCCTGTCACCACTGCCCTGCTTGCTGCCCTTGTCCTGGGTGTTGCTGTTCTCATTGTTGCTGCCATTTGTCTTCTCGCTGTTCTTGTCACTGCTCTGGCTGGTGCCAGCCCTGCCCTTCTCACTGTTGTCCTCCTTGGTGCCCTCATTCCTGGAGCTGTCTGGCTGGATGTTATCCTGGCCGTTCTTGTTGACGCTGCTCTCCTGGCCTCTGCTCTGCTCATTGTTGGGGTTGTGGCTGTCAGTCTGGCCACCAGTGCCACTGCTCGTACTGGCCTGGCCACCATTGTCACCGCCTGTACTGCCCTGGCCAGCATTGCCACTGCCTGTACTGGCCTGGCCACCATTTGTGTTGCCCTGGACACCATTGCCGCTGTCTGTGTTGCCCTGGCCACCATTGCCACTGTTTGTGTTGCCCTGGCCATCACTGCCACCACTGCCTGTGTTGCCTGTGCTACCACTGTTGCTGTTCTGGCTTCCACCCCCTTGTTCCCCACCTCTTGCACTGCTGCTTTCACCAGTCCCAGTCCCACCATTGCTGTTCTGAGCGGTCTCTGGGCTGCTGCCTTGGCTGTTGTTATTCTGTGACACGTTTTTCTTCTTCTCCTCGTCGTCACTGCCGTTTCCAGTCTGATTTCCGTTCTGCTCGTCTCTTGTCTTCTGCTCGTCTCTTGTCTTCTGCTCGTCATTCACCTCGGTCCCGTTACTTGTGCCTGTTTTGGTGTTGCCATTGTCGGAGTTATCCTTCTGCTCATTTTGGTTGTCTGTGGATGTGTTGCCATGTACCTGGTTCTCACCTGGCGCAGCTCCTTGGGCAGCCTCAGACTCTGTGGCAGGTTTGCCAGGAGTCGTTTGCGAGGCCTCTGTTGTGGGCAAACGCGGCGAGCAGTCAGTCAGCACTGCGGGGGCTGAGAGCTGGAGAGCAGAGGGGAAATCCCCCCAGAGGGACAGGGGAACCCACGGGGGGAAGAGGAGAAACCGCACAGGAGCCGGGGGAACCCATGGGGCAGGGGGAGTAGAGGGGGAAGGGACCCTCACGGGAGAGGAATGACCTCAGGGAGGGAGGGGAACGGGGGTCACCAAGGGGAAACCTCCGGGTGACCGAACGCGGCGGAACGCAAAGAACCCCTCCCGCAGGAGGGGCCCAAGGACAGAGGAGGCCCCGCAGACCAAGCGCGGTGCCTAACCCACCCGCGGCCCAAGGGCTTCCCTGCCCTCTCCTGCCCCTGCCAAACCCCCCCGGCCGCTCCCGCTCCGCGACCCCTCCCCAGGCCTGCTCGGGACCCCCGCCGGGTGTGCCAGCAGCCCCTCACCCGCGGCGCAGAGCCCCAGGAGCGCCAGGAGGAGCAGGAGCAGCAGCAGCGGCCGCGCAACCTCCATGACGGGCAGAGCCCTCAGCGCCGGCTCGGCCAGCGGCTGCCGCTTCCGCCCACAGATCTCGCGAGAGCGCCGGCGTGGGGGCGGGGCCTCAGTGCGTAGGGCGGGGCTTGAGGCGCACAAAGGGCGTGGCCGTTTGGGGGCGGTGAAGCGGGCGTGGTCTCATGGAAGGGGCGGGGCTTGTGCCGGCGGGGGGCGGGGCTTGGGAGGCCAGAGGCCCGTTGGGAGGTGTTTGGCGCCCCCTGGCGGGCGCCGCGCCCGCCGCAGCGCGGCCCCTGTGGAGTCACAGCAGAATTTTGGGGTCAAACCCGCCCGTTTGGGGTCTGTTTCCCGGCCATGAGAGTCCAGAGATGGGAGTTAGTGAGCAAGTTAGTGAGCAGCGGTCGCGGACGGGCGCTAGGAGTGCACTCCCGGCTTGGAGTGGGCGAGGCTGGGGGGAACAGGCAGGAAATCAGGGCTGCTTCCCTTTCCTTTGCTTCAGGACAGCTTTGGAGAACCTGCTGGGTTTGGATAGCCTGGTATTTTTCGGGTATTATTTCTTCTTTTATTTAATACCCTGTTATTTTTTCGGATTTTATTTACGTTTTTGGATAACCTGTTGTTTTTCTTTTCTGGCTCAAGCTGACATGTCCTGTTCGAGAGCAGCAATTCCCAGCGGCAGCAGGAAATTGGCTGTGCCTGTCCGCAGGCACCAGGACTGCTCCCTTCTTTCCTTTTATCTGATTTAGTTAAAATTTAGCTAAATCTCCCTTCTCTGGACTAAATATCCAGCTTGTCATAGAATCATGGAATCCCAGAGTGATTTGGTTTGGAAGGCACCTTAAAGCCCATCCAGTCCCAAAGGCAGGGACACTTTCCACTGTCCCAGGCTGGGACACGGTGATAGGGGAATAATCCTGCCTTGGAGCGTGGAGGAAGATGTGCTTGATTTTCTTCTCCTGTGTTTTTTTTCCCCCCAATCTCTGGGGAATCTCAGTTCAATTCAACACATTCCAACAATCCCTGCTGCTCGGCTCTGCCCGTGCCAGCTTTTCCAAGGAGACCAGAACAGTTGGCCCAACGCTTTTTTGGGATTTAAACAGAGAACTGAGGCTGTTTCTCATGCTCAGCTTTCGCTCACCCCCTGGAAGTCAGGAGTGACTGAGCAGAGGCCAAGTTTCTCTGGGTTTACAACAATGGGAATGGAATTCTGCCCAAAATCCCATGGATGGGGCTGACATCAGCCCAGAGCCCGGGGTTTTGCACCAGGACCCAACACTTTTCTTGGGATCAAACAGGATAAAGAGGCCCAGTGACCTCCCCTCACCTCACATCCCTCACAGCGTGGTGGCAGCTGCTGGTCCTGGGTCATGGATTCATGGATTGATGGAATGTCCCAGGCTGGAAGGGACCCACGAGGACCATGGAGTGCAGCTCCTGGCCCTGCACAGGACACCCCAAAACCTGAGCTCATTGTCACCTGAACAGCAACTCTGCATCCCAGCTCCAGTTCCTGGGTTGGTGCCGTCTATTCCCACAAATCCTTGTGGATTCACTTTTTGGGGATGGCTCTTTCGGAGAACAGCCACCAAGAGCAGGCTGGACACACAAATCTGGCCTTAATTAACACTAATTGGGGTGTTTTAACGTGTTGTCCCAAGGTCTGGTGTCAAGATAATAAAGTCCTCACCTCGGCCGACGTGTCTGCACCCCCTCTCCCCCGAGGGCTAATCTGGTCAGGATAAAGGATCAAAAGAGAAACAATTAGCAAATGGAAGAATTTAATGATGCTAATTAAAATGTATTAAGTGTAGCCACTGCCTCTGCACCAGCTGCTTTGGCAGGAGCCCGGAGAACGTGGAGCACCAGCCTTATCCAGAGTGGGATAAGGGGACATCTGCTGCACCCTCCCCTCCGGCCCCCGAAAAAAAAAAAAAAAAAAAAGAGGTTTTGAAGAAACCTCGGTGTTCGTGGCCGAGCCCCTAATTAGCTCCATCTCTGCAGGAGACCCCTGGGACCTCATTAGTCTTTTCAATTAGTGCCTGGCCAGCCTGCGGAGGGGGAGGGCTGGGGAGGGAGGGGAGGTGGCTGCAATTAAGCAATGGGGCGGAGGTGACAGAAGTAACCCCGTGTCCGAGAGCAGCGGGACAGCCCCGAGCTGGCTCCCAGATGCTCCCCGGGAGCCTTTAACGAGGAGTTCTCCAGTGGCCAAGGGGGCCCGTGCCAGCTGTACGAGGTTTTCCACCTTCTCCGTGGAATCAGGGAACGATTTGGGTTGGATGGAACCTTAAACGTCACCGCGTTCCGCCCCCCTGCCCTGCCAGGGACACCTTCCACTGTCCCAGGGTGCTCCAAGCCTGCTCCAGCCTGGCCTTGGGCACTTCAGGGGTCATGGGGCAGCCACAGCTTCTCTGGGAATTCCATCCCAGCCCCTCCCCACCCTCCAAGCCAGGAATTCCGTCCCATTATCCCATCCATCCCTGCCCTCTGGCAGTGGGAAGCCATTCCCTGTGTCCTGTCCCTCCATCCCTTGTCCCCAGTCCCTCTCCAGCTCTCCTGGAGCTCCTTTAGGCACTTACAGAGAACCAAACACTGCTGGGGAGTATCCCAGGCCTCCCACATCCTGGCCGGCCTGGCTCCATGTCTCCTCCCAGCTCTGAGGACAATTAAATCATGAGAAACAGCACCTAAAACTTGTCCAAAACAGAGCAGTTGGGCCACCAGACCTCCTGGTCTCATCATCCCAAATGGAAATGCACTGGATATCCAGGTTTTCTCTGCAACAAAGATAAACCCAGAGTTTTCCTCTTCAAGAATCACAGAATGGTTTAGGTTGGAAGGGACCTTAAAGACCAACTTGCTCCAGTCCTCTGGTGTGGGCTGAGACCCCTCCTGCAGCAGTATTCCAGAGGACAAATAAAATTCAAAAGCACCATTTCTCCATGGACAACCGCTCTGAATCCAGTATTTTTATCCAGCTGTATTGCTGCAGGCACAATGGATACATTGATCCCATGATCTGTCCCACCCTGGCAGCTCCAGTGGGTCCACCCAGGACTGGAGCAATGCATCCCTGGCCTCACCTTCTTCCCCAGGAGCAGTGAGGCCAGGAGGGTTTTAGGTGACCAATTGCTCCTGGCAGGGATAATCCCATCCCATCTCAACTCGGGAGCACCACTAAAGCATTGGAACAGATGTTCCTTTTCCGTATGGGAAAACACTGAGTGAAACAAAGGAATATTCTCCTGCTGAAGCCCAACATCTGTTTGAAGCTGTCTGGCTCTGGTTCAGATTTAATTCTTGTGACAGGTCTCTCCATGCCTCTAATGTCCCATGAAATCCAATTCAAGGAGCTGTTTGTCCACAGCCTGCTCCTGGTGTTGGGGAGAGCGGGGCCACATGTCCTCCAGGCGTTCCTCACCAAAAAACAGTCTCTTGGAACAGTTTCTCTCAAAAAAAGCTCCCTTTTGCCTCTTTTCAAGTGACAGCCACGCACGTTTTGGGTGACACCCTAACCCCCTCTGCCCCGGTGCTGGCACAGCCATGGGACATGTGGCTACTCCTCCCGAGGAGGAATCCTGCCCTAGTCCAGAATTTGCACAATTATTTTTTCTTTGAAAGCAAGGAATTTAAATAATTTGGAGTGTGGAATGGAAACACCTCCCAAATTTGGGTGTGACAACATTAAGGGATGCTCTGGGCACTCGGAGGATTTTGGTGGCGGCAAAAATCTGCGCGAGCTGCACTCGCTGCTGGTGGCTCCCAACCTGGCAGGGCCCCAGCGAGCAGTGACTCTGCGAGTTCTGGGCTGCTCCGGGCTGGGAATTTCAGCTCTTCTGGTGGCCCTGAGCTGCACAGAGAAGCCACGCTCCTGCTGGAGGTCCCACTGCTGCTTGCAAAGGCATCAGGAGCTTTCCCAAGGTTTTGGGAGCTGGTGCTGACCCCAGGTGTGTTCCCAGGGCTCAGCCAAGGGCTCACATCAGCCCCTGTAGCTGGGGCCTGGTTCAGGTGTGAGTTTTTGTAGTTCTGCCCAGCTCTGATATGAAAATCCTCAAATCCAGGTGTCACCTGCTGCAGATGTGGATGCCAATATCCTGAAAACACAGGCAGATCCTCCTTAGGCGCCATGAGGTTCCCTTTCCCCTCACCTGCAGACAGGCTCCTGCTGCTGCTCCACTTCCTTAAAAACACTTCTCTGCTGGCTTCTCAGCACTGGAAAGGAGAAATGTCACAACAGGAGGAAAAAATGTCATTGATCCCCCAAATGCAGCAAAGCCCCACCAGACCCAGCAGCTCACCTCTCACGGACCATCAGGGTGTTGCCACCGCCACGGGTGGGAACTGGGGAACGCTGCGGTCCCCAAAACGCAGGAGGGGTGAGGGTAGAGAGCAGCCAGGCTGGGCCTGGGAGAGAGGAACAGGGCAGGCAATCCCAGAGGGGAATGAAACAGGACTGTGAACCCCACAGACCAGCTCCAGGCAGGCGCAGCTCCAAGTCAGTCTGCAACAGAAACACAACTGTGAGTTCCAGGGGAAAACAGAATTTTTTCTTGTTAAATACAAGGAGAGGGAAGAGTCTTGATATGCCCAAGAACTGAACTGATCGAGGACTCCCGATGAGTTGAAAATCCATTGAGTTGGTTTTGTGCTGGTCCTTTTTCACTCCCACCTTTTCATCCCTGGTTTGGAAGCAGCAGGCACAGAGGACCCAGTACACACCAGTAACTCCCATTCCCTGGCTTCTCGGGCACTGGTTCATCCAATCCCCTGTGTGCTGATGCCTGGATCACTCCAGCAAACCCCAAAACTCCCTGTGCCCATCGACAGGGGTGTTCAGGGCATGCTGGACCTCAGGAGCAGGACTGGAGCTCCATCCTGAGGTATTTCCCAGGAAGGTGGCAATGGAGAAGTGGCGAGCACTTCCCACACAGACCACGCTCACACAGGTGAGTTGCAGCTGTAGTTTTATTTCCTTTTGTGAAAAATAACAGGATTTTGAGGTGATAAAAACACAACCCCTCGCAGGGCTCAGCCCCAGACCCTGCCCACCCCAGCACGACTGCAGGCAGGAGCAGCACCGACAGAGCAGCAGCATCCCCGGGGCAGGATCCGGCTCCTTGCCAGGACAGAGCTGGGGATGGGAGCAGGATGGGAGGATTTGCCATCAGCTGGAGGCATTCCTGCTCCTGGATCTGGGATGGAGTGCCAGTTCCAGTCAACACCTGTCGTGTTTGGTGCTGCCATCACCATGTGGGTGGCAGCCCTGTGCAGGTGCCATCCCCGTGCCCCACGGCAGCGATGGGCACTCAGTTCATCCCATGGAGATTCCCATTGTCGGCAGCTTGTGGAGAGTCTATTTTTTTTTTTTCCTTTTTTTTTTCCTTTTTTATTTTTAATAAAAACAGTCTTTAGGTCGACTGCTGGCAGCAGCTCTGAGCAGAAAGCCCCTTCCTCCAGAGTCTGCTTTCAAAGAGTTCAGAAAGGGTCAAATATTGACCAATAATGGTTTTGGCTGCGTTTGAATCTTGATTGTGGCTTCTGCAATGTACAGCGGGGAGGGCAGGGGGTGGGGGGCGAAGGGGAAGGAGGTTTTTCCCTCAGTCAGCAGGTTTGGTGACCAGGGAGAGGGGCTGCGTCTGCAGCACGGCCAGGGCGGCCGGCATGGAGCCCGGGGCGGGGGACAGCAGAGCCGTGGGGGGCACCGAGGCGAAGGGGATGGGTCTGGAGAGGAGCGAGGGCGGGCTGCCGAGGCTGGAGGAGGAGGAGGAGGAGGAGGAGGAGGAGGAGGAAGAGGAGGCTTTGCTGGCGAGGACGGCAGGATGCACGGCGAGCTGAGCCCTGGCCTCCGGCTTGGTGGTGAGGGAGAGCGGCTGGGCCTGCTCCGAGTGTGTGGCGGCCGGCGCGGCCGGCGAGGCCAGCGCTGCCGAGGGCGTGGCGGGCGAGTCCAGCATGCTGCCGTGGGACGAGGCCGGGCTGGCACACGGCTTCTCGGCCGGCAGGTAGGGCACGCACGGCTTCTTGCTCTTGGAGGGCAGGGAGCCTGCGGGGACAGGCGCGGCGTGAGGGCCGGAGCCCGGCGCGGGGGGAGGCAGAAGGGGGGTACTCACCGTCCGTCTCCAGGCTCTGCTGCTGCGCCAGCTTCTCGCGCTTCCGCTTCTTCTTCTTGCCCTGGAAAAGATGAATTCGGCTCCTTTCCGTGGCTTTTGGCCACTTGTGGGGGCTGCCGTGGTGGGAAACGGGGCTGGCAGCGCCCCAGACCGTCTGCAGGGACTCGGCAGCGTCACCCAGTGTCCCCAGCACCCCAGAGGCTGAGCCCCCAGTACAGCTGGGCCTGGGGGTCCGGGGGGGCCGGGGGTCCCACGTACGTAATTGTCCCGCGCCGACCAGGTCGGGTAGAGCTGCGAGTGCAGCTGCCGCTCCTTCCGAGCCAGCTCGTAGTACTTGGCCTGTTCCTCCCGCGACAGCGAGTGCCACTGCAGGGGGAGAGCAGGCTGGAGACCCCAAATCCACACTGGGAACCCCCAAAGCCACGCTGGAGACCCCAGAGCCACCCTGGGAATCCCCAAATCCACTCTGGAGACCCCAGAGTCAGGCTGGGAACCCCCAAATCCACTCTGGAGACCCCAAATGCACATCACAAACACCAAATACATACTAGGACACCCAGAGCTACGCTAGAGACCTCAAAGCCACACACTGGAAACCCCAAAGTCAGCTGGATCCCCCAAATCCACTCTGGAGACCCTGAGGACCTGCTGCCCTGGGCTGCAGAGCTCCATCCCTGCCCATCCCAGTGCCACCGAGGTCACCACCACCTCCCTGGGCTGGCACTGCCCAGCTCTGGGGTCCGGTCCACGGGGGTCTGAAGGGTCCCTGACGGGGGGTCCCCACCGTACCCGCCGGCCCAGGATCTGGTTGATGGCAGCGCTCTCCTTCAGCGTGCACTCAGCCACCACCTTGGCCCTCATCTCCTTCATGTACAGCATGAAGGCATTCAGGGGCTTCTTGATGTGGGGTTTCTTCTCCTCCTCCTTCTTCACTGCCACGGGGGATTTCCTGGAAGGAGCAGGACGGGGGGTCAGGACCCCCAGGATGAGCCCCCGTCCCCACAGCCAGCCCGGCCCCACTCACGAGCTGCCTCCAGGACTGGCGCTGGGCTGGGAGGGCTCCTGCTTGACGATGGGCGAGACGATGGTGGGGTGTGGGATGCCCGAGGGGTGCAGCCCGTGCGTGGGCGGCGGAACCATGTGCGGGGAGAAGCGGCTGGACATCAAACTGCAGCGGGGGCAGAGCACAGGAGGGGGGGGTCACCTCCCCACAGGCACCCAAAGGCCACCCCAAGAGCCTCCTGGGCTGAGAGACCACCTGCCTCAACCCAGAGGAATTGGAAACCCCAAAACCATGCTGGAACCTCAATGCACCCCAGAAACCCCAAATCCACTCTGCAAACCCCAAATCCCCTCTGCACTCCCCAAATCCCTGCTGGAGGCCCGGAGTACCCCTGAAAGCCCCCAGATGCCACCCCAGCTTTGAGATGGTGACACGGATCCAGCCTAAGCAATGCCCTGAGCCCACGGGATGTCCCACTCCTGCACCTGTGGGGACCAGCCACACCCTCTGGGGACAGTTGCAGCTGAGAAGACCACCCCGACCTCCTGGAACGGCTCTGTGCCCATGCATTGCCTGCAGCCAAGTGTCCCCAAACCCACTGCCAGCTCCGGTGTGCCCCTGAGGGTCCCTGGCCCTCCCAAGACCCACCTGGACATGGAAGCGTTCATGGCAAGGGCAGGATACGGGTGCCGGAAGCCTCCAGCAGGGATGGAGTACACAGGCTGTCCTTGCCTACAGAAACACGAGTTTCAGGGGGAAAAAAGATCCCTACCCAGTCCCAGGCACCCTTGGACTGGTCTGCAGCTGATTGCCATCTGGGAGATTCCCAAATTTTCCAGTGCAAAGGAGTCCCTCCCTTCCCACCCCTCACAGGAGCCCGCAGCACCCTGCTGAGCTTGCAGGAAAAGTGGATAAAGTGGGAGGAGGAAGAGGAGGAGGAGGGTCTCAGTCGGAAGTGGGGCTCCCGGGATTCCCGGGCACCCCGTGCCAGGGTCAGTCCATCCTTACTGTGGCACGAGCCAGCCCAGCGGGTGTGGGAGCTGCCCCACGGCTCCAGGCGACAGTGGGTAATAGGGGGGCAGCTCGGGGGGGTGCGGCGGCCGTGGGATCCCTGCGGGGGGGAGAGGGGGCAAGGAGGGAGGTGAGAACAGGGGCACGGCAGCCTCGGAGCCCCCCAGCACCTTGTCTGCCTCCAGCACCTTTCCTTTGAGCACCCCAGCTCCCTTTGAGTACCCCATTTCTCCTTGAGCACCCCATTTGTCTTTGAGAACCCCATCTCTCCCAGCATCTGCTCTGCTGCCCCGCAGCCCAGGTACCCGCTCACCTCAGAGCACCCCATCTCCCTGAGCCCATCACTCCAGGCTGGGCAGAGCTGGAACACCCACCCAGAACCCTGAGGGGACCCCCAGACCCCAACCCAACCTGACCCCACTGGTCCCTGGCTGCATCCCCAGCCCCTTCACAGAGTCTGGGCTGAGACCACCCGGGAGGCAGAGGGAGCACCCAAGGGAGAGCCCCCCATTCCCAGCACAGCTCCCAGACATGTCCCCCAGACGTGTCCCCCCAGCCCCTCTCACCCGTCTTGGGGTCGATCTCTGGGGAGAGGTGGCCGGGGGGCGATCCCGGCGGGAAGGGCTCGTTGCTGTAGGTGATGAGCGGCGTCAGGGGGTGCATGTGATGGGCGTGCTGCACCACGGGGACCTTGTTGGACTGCAGGGAGAGCGCGTGGCAGGGGACCCGCGGCCACCACCCCCCAGAGCCAGCCCCGGGGGCAGCGGGGCAGCACGGCCTCGGGAGCCCCATCCCCAGAGCTGTTCCAGGCAGCCTGGAGCTCCTCTGAGGGTGTCCCTGCCCATGGCAGCACTGTGCCACTTGGGCCTTGTAGGTCCCTTCCAGCCCAAATCCCCCAGCTGCGGGGTCATGGGGGTGCAGCAAACCACCCCGGCCGTGGGTAGGGGCTGCTCTTACCAGGTGTGCAGGTGAGGGTGAGCGGTTGTCCTTCAGCGTGGCCCCGGCCGGCACGTCCAGCAGCGGCCACTTCATCTGCAGGTACTGTGGGAGGGAGGGGATAATGCCCTAAAGAGCCTCAAACACCCCTGGCCCCAAAAACCCCCCTGCCCCAATACACTGCACCAGTCCTGAAACATCCCCCCAACCCCAAAGCACCCCCAGTCCTAGAATATCCCACTCAGCCCCAAAACATTCCTACAGCCCTCTAAAAACAACCCTATCCCCAAAAGATTCCCCAGCCCCAAAACCAAAACATTCCCTAGCTCTGGAACAACCCTCTGACCCCAAAATATCCACCAAGGACACTCCAACCCAAGGCGAAGAGGTTTTGGGGGGATGCAGGGATGTTTTCAGCCCTAATAATGGTGCCAGCTCCCAAATCCTAAATCCCAAATAGTGCAAAACCCCAACCCCCAAATCTTTGTCCCAATGGCTGCAAAGTCTCAAACAGCAAACCCCATTGAATCTCCAACCCCAAATGGTGCCAAACCCCAAATGTCCAATTTCGGCCCCAAATGGTGCAGCCCCCCCCAAATCTCACACCTCAAATCCTACCCCAGTGGTGCTGCCTCCCTGAGAGGTCCCTGTGTCTGGGGGTGCCCTTCCCATCCTTGGGGTACCATCACCAACCCCAAATTGTGGGAGTGCAAGAAACCAGCCCCACACTGTGGGGCAGGGACAAATACAGGGGTTTTGGGGTCTTTTTTCTCCCTTTCTGGGTTACCACCTCTCCATGGCACTGGGGTGTCTCCTTGGCACCCCCAAAGAAAGGAGCTTTGTGCAGTGTTTGGGGGGACAGAGGCATTTGCCGAAGACAGCAGGAGGGAGGGAGGGTCCCTGGAGATGCCAGGGCTTGGGAATGTGGGAATGTGGCTGCAGCAGCTGCCTGCAGGAATTTCCCCAAACACAGACCTTCCTGAGCTGGGGCAGCTGGAAGGAAAACCCAGGAGGAGTTTGGGGGAGCGTTAACTCTTCCAGAGCTGGGAGGTTCCTCGCCCCTCACATGGCCTCCTATCACCCCCAAAGTGTCCCCTGGCTCCAGCACACCCCTCCTGCACCCCCTTCCCATCCAGCATCAGCCCTGCATCCGTCCCTGCCTGTACCTCCAGCATCCCCCTCCACCCCCAGGACCTGCATTTCTGAAATCCTGTCCCTGCATTTCCAGTACCCCTCCCTGCACCTTCAGTCTCCTCCCTCTGCCTCCAGTAACCCTCCATCCCCAGCACCCCCCTCCATCCCCAGAACACCTCCCAGGACCCTCCATCGCCCCCCCCTCCCTGCTGGCACCCAAGGACCCCCATCCAGGACTCCCCTGGCACAGCACAGTCCCAAAGCTGAAGAGGATTCCTCATGACCCAACCCTTTCCACAGCTGCTGGCACAGGGGGTCCCCAAAACCCTGCTCCACTGCCCACCCCAGGTGCCACCTCCCATCCCCATCCTGGCACAGGGACACTCCAGGACCACACTCCGAGTGTCTGCACGGGGAGACTGCTGGGATAATCCCAGAGGTGCCAGGAGTCAGGACTGGATCCATCCCTGGCAGCTGCCTGCAGGGGCTGGGACACCACACACCCAGAGCACGCCTGGAATGAGGGAGGCCCCACCACCCCGGGCTCACCGTGACTGGGCTGTCACCCGTGGGCTGGCTGTCACCCGTGGGCTGGCCATGACTTGCCAGCTCACTGTCACCCCAGGGTCACTGTCACCCATGGGCTCCCTGGGAGGAAGGAGCTGTTCCCAAAGTGGCACCTTTGATGCACCCTCCAAATCCACGTGACCCACAAGGTGTCCCAACGCCCCCGTGGCCATGGCTGCAGCCACACTGGGGGTGGCACTGGGGACCCCCAGCTGTCCCCAGCCAATCCCCCATCCCCAGCACTGCATGAGACCCTCGGTGCTCTCCCACCATGTCCCCCTGTGACCAGGACAGGGCAGGAGATGCCCCCCAGATCCCAAGGGACCCCCCCAGCAGAGCCCCCACCCCCTCCCCATCACAAAGGGGCTCTCTGGGCTTCTCTGTAAGCGGAGAAGGCGCGAAGGGACGGGGACG
>WEKY01055349.1:0-26906 GCA_013390045.1 Picathartes gymnocephalus
AGAAAAGGGAAAGAAAAGGGAAAATTTTGTGTGTTAAGATAAGAATGCTTTAAAATAAAATACTACTATTACTGCTGTTACAAATGATAATAATAACTTTAATGGAAAAGAGAAAGAAATAAAGCTCAAGAGAAACAACTGATGCACAACACAATTGTTCACCACCTGCTGAGTGATACCCAGCCTGCCCCTGAGCATCAATCAGTCCTCTTTCTGGATGACTCTCCCAGTTTATATATTATGCATGACAATCTATGGTATGGAATATCCCTTTGGCCAGTTGGGATCAGCTGTCCTGGCCATGCTCCCTCCTAGCTTCTTGTGCGGCTCCTCACTGGCAGATCATGGGAAACTGAAAATCCTTGACTTAGAGTGAGCTCTACTAAGCAACAGCCAAAACATCAGTATGTTATTAACACTACTGTCATCCTAAGCCCAAACCACAGCACAGTACCAGCTACTAAAACAAGCTCTATCCCAGTTGAAACCAGGACAGAAACTTGCAGTGCTCCATATAATAGTGCAGAGTGAAGGGTTTAACTTCTACCTTGAGGGGCCATGTAGAGAAGCACTTTCACATATGGAAAACTGTTCTCAAAGTGAGACGAGTTTCAAAGATTAATAGCCAAATTTAGGTGATCACCTGTTCCACTAACCAGACTCCTGATCTCCCATTTAAGAACACATTATCTTCTGCTTTATCGCAGATTTCTTCCCACACAGTGAACTCTCATCAGTTTACAGAAGCAATATGTTCCTCATCAAGCCTGTTCATTTTAATGATTTTAAATAGGCTTTGCTTCTTTGCCCAAGTCTCATCCCCAGAGCCTCTTCAGCAAGCTGTATCAAGGTAAAAAGGAGTTTCCCCTTCAAATTAATTCAGTTAGCACAAACTCCTGAAATCTGGAAGTACCAAATCAATTTGGACTCTTTACAACATTTGCAGTATTAGATATGGTGTGCAGTTTGTCAGCAGTGCTCAGACAAGCACTTCCATGACTCTGCATGCAGAATGTAATATTTGTGAAAGTACAGATTAGCTCCTGGCACACTGCCATCTGTAGAAGTAATTGGAAAAGAAGAGAATATGAGACTGTAAAGGACTGTGCTGCTTCACTTGAAGAATGCTTCTGCTGAATGACAACTCATTACAACACTCACTCAGTCCATGCCATTTACGTGAAACCTATATCCTGCTCCTGTTTTAGATATATATTGTTAGTCTTATACTCGCTTCATTTGCTGTAATGATACATTTCTACCCACTTGTGTTTTTCTTCTATTGAAAGAGAACTATTGAACTTTATATTACCTGATTCAGATCAGGTCAAACACTGTTATACTTTATATGACAGTGCAGAGACACAGGCTAACTTAAGCGGGTACTGTGTTATACAGAAAAATATTGAAAATCACCCAGTTTTGTACTACCAGGAGGGTTATTGTCACCAAATTTTCTCCATTTCCAATCTTCTATTTCTGCACTGGCACAATGGAGTGGAAGGAACCCTCTAAGGCTATAATTCCATTTCACTGGCCTCACTCAAATCCTGCCTCATAATTCTCCTTGGAACCAATGGTCCTTCCATACACAAATGGGGATGAAGCTGTTGTCTTGTCTGCTACTGTCTCACTTCTCCTGAGTAATCTCTTTCAAAGTGTTTATTTGTTATCTTGTCTTAGTCTCTACACATGAACTTTCAACTACCTTTTGTTTATTCAGATGGCATTTTGCATAGAGAGGCAAGAAGACTTAGATAGCAGCAAAAGAAAAAATACCTTGATAAAAGGAAGAAAAGTAATATCATCTGTACCTGACTGGCTTCAGCTGTTGTCAGTATCAAATAACTTTTAGCTCCAAAATATGAGATTTGGTACAAAAATCTAGCTGTTTGGTTCACATTTTGTAAACATGAATTAAGAATCTCAGTGCCACAGTCACCATTAACTGCAACTCCTGACTAAATGTGAATGAAGATTAATCATGCTCTGTACACCCAGATCAAACTGCTCAACACTGAATTTGTCAAGCAAACACATTTGATTAATATTCTAGAGACTTCAGGTGAGTAAAAAAACTACTACAACAACAACAACAAAGCAAAGATGCAAACATTTTGTGACAGCAGTTCCCTCTCTGATTCCAGCATTCAGTGGGATCAGGCTACTCAAGGTGTCAATGACTGCTTATTTGAATATTTTTTTCCTGTGGGGTAACTAGTTCTGTAATTATAGCTCTGTTAAGAGAGCAGAGATACATGGTGGGCTATGACCCAGAAAACACCTTCTTCACTTTTCTGGTAGAAGAACCCTTGACCCTTCAGTGCAGTTAAATAGGAAACGTGAATCTTACCAATACCTCTGTCACCCATGCTCTTGAGTGGATTTCTGCCCAGCACAAACCTTAGGCATAATGCTAAACAGGAACTATGGATAATAAATCATCCCACATCCACACTTCAAGAGTTCAAACATTTCTCCTTCTCCTTTTCCAGATTATATTAGTCTGTGCATTGCTTATTTCATCTTTGGTTAAGTAAAAATGGGAAAGAGAAAAAGAGAGGGGGAGCGGATATGTTTGTAAATTTTGTTATTTTTACATGCAGTGAGATGCATGGCAAGGTTTTGATAGTGAGGGGATGGTGGTGGGTTCTGTGAGGAGCTGCCAGAAGCTTTCCCTATGTCTGATAGAGCCAATGCCTGATGGATCTGAGAAAGAGCCACTGATGGCCAAGGCCAAGCCCTGACCTGGTTGTGTCTTGAGATAATGTATTTAAGGAGAAAAATAACACACACTAGATGCAGCCAGAGAAAAGAGGGAGAATATTTGACAGGAGCATCTCTGCAGACACCCAGGTTAATGTAGAAGGAGGGGGAGGAAGGGGTACTGCAGGCACCAGAGCTGAGATTCCCCTGCAGCCCATGGTGCAGACCATGGTGAGGCAGTTGTGCCCCCGCAGCCCATAGAAATCCATGGTGGATCAGATATGCACTGCAGCCCAGTGAGAACCCCACCTTGGAGCAGGGGAGTGCTGTGATGAAACCTCCCCCTGAGGATGTGGTGAACTGACCATAGCCCCATTCCCTGTCCTCCTCTGCCACTGAGGAGGAGGAGACACAGAACATTCTGAATGCAGCTGAGTTCAGGAAGAAAGGAGAGGCTGGGAGAGAAGGTATTTTAAGATTTAATTTCTCACTACACTACACTGAAGTGTTTGCTAATAAATTAAATTAATTTTCCTGAAGTCAAGTCTATTTTGCTGCCAATGGTAATTGGTGAGTTTTCTCTCCCTGTCCTTATTTCAACCACTTCACAGGAGAATGCAGGAATAGAAGGCATCAAAATGGAGCCCAACATAAAATCAACATAATCATGTAGTTAGTGAGCTTACAGAATGGCAAAATATTAAAGATAGTTATTTCAGTGGTCTGTCTCTAGGTTAAAAAAAGCTGAACGTCCTGTACTGAGAATGTTTTGACTTATCTGGTTTCTTTTGTTTACACTTTCATGATTTTAACAGGAGTCACTGAAATGAAATGGCTGCCTTGTGCATATTTTGATCAAAGAGCTCTAACAACCCATGTCAGTGAATTCCTCAGTCTCCCCACTTCTGTTTCATACCTTCCCTGTCTCCTTCTGAGTGCAGATGCCACTGTTACTCCATCTAGCTGAAACTCCTGTCAAACCCATCTCTTGTCCTTGTACTGTTGTCCCAATTATTGTTCACACAGCTGCTTAGAGTTCCTTTCTTGTTATCCATACCGAATTTCTTCTGAATCTATTCAATTTATTATGTATTACATTAAGCTCAGTGCAAATTATGTAAACCAAACCCCAGGCTCTATTAGGAGAAAGATGACCAGCAGGCTTAGGAAAGCTTTTATCCCCACGGAGAGAGTGAGACTGCCCTGGCAGACTGTAACCAGTCATGGGCCTCTCTCCTCAAAAGGGATGTGGAGAAATAGGAGAAGGTCATGCATGGAGCAAGAATGATGGGCAGAGGCTGTGGGCAGGTGCCCTGTAGGGACAGGTGAAGGCAGCTGAATTCGTTAAATTTGTTGAGAGGGAACTAAGGGACCTGCCGTGCTATTTATGGAACCGAACCAGGATTGTGGGGGCCAAATGCCTCCAGGCAGTACCGAATGATACATCAGGAAACAGCACTCACAAATCCTTACTTCACAGGCTCAGATTTGAAAAACCTTTTCACTCATAGAGTAGTGCAGGTTATGGAGAGACTGTGGCATCTCCTTTGTTCGAGCTTTGGAACACCTGTTTAGACCCAAGCACAGCTGGTCCAGACTCAGCAGCAGTCCTGGCTTTGAGCAGGAGGTTGATCTAGATGACCCCCAGTACTCAGTTTGTGACCTGAGATTTGATTAACCTATGCCAGCATCAGCCATCAGCTAGAAAGTTCGTTTTCAATTCATTTTCACAGATAATGTTGTGAGCCACAAGGACCCCTAACCCAGCTTTAATGATAGACTCAGAATTAATGGAATGAAACATCAGAACAGAGACAATAATAAAGGTAGAAAGATATTCTGAGTTACCAAATATCTCAAAATTTCATCAGGTATTCACTCTTATGTTTATTATAGGTAGGGAGAGAAATGTATCTTTTTTTTTTTTTAATTATTCCTTACTTCAGTTCCTTTAAGTTTTAGCTTATTTATTTGTCTTTGCTAATGGGCTGCCTAGGTTGATTCCTCTTGATGAAGCTATAAATGTGAATAAGTAATTCTTTGTAGTTATTTGAGCTCTGTCTTGTTTTCAGACCAGACAAGCAAGAACATTGTAATAAAAGATATAGAGAGGAGAAAAAAAAGTCTTTTTTTAAAATAAGATGTGATTGGATTTACTAGGGAATATGGATCAGTCTCCACTAATGCAGGCTGCTATTACATATGCTCTGGAATAATTGATGGAAATTAAGTGTTACACTTCTGTCTTTTCCCATAAATTCTTCAGCTTTTAGTTAGATTTCAGTCCTGACATAGAGTTGTCACTTTCATATCACTGATAATATACACAGTGAATCAAAAATGGATTTATTTTGCAACTTCCGAACAACAGGACTGTATTGGAAAAGGCTTTTTAAGAGTAAATGGTTTCCAATAAGTAAGGGTCATTTCCAAACCCCTTAACTAAATGCTCAGATAATGGATTATATGATGAGATATTAGCAGTGGTCAGGTTTACCAGCTAAGACAGCCATGCTAGAGAAAATAGATAAGTATCCCTAGATAAGTAAGTATTTAGAAAATATTGTAAATGACACATGAGAAATGCGGTACACCAGCACAAATCAAAACTGATTTTTTTCAGCACCTTTTTTTATCGAGCAGTAATTCAAGTGTGCCTTAGCTTTTTTCAAAGTTCCATTGGATTGGCGGTGGAGTAATCTCAAAGCACGTAGAAGCCTAACTATTACTGTATTTTTGAAGAAAATACGCCAAGTGTACTTCTGAAATTTTCCAAGATCAAAGCTGACTGAAACCACAAAGAGACAGAATCACACGACAAAAGCACCTTTTACTCCTCTCCTGTACATATGTTGTCCACCCACCCTTGCCCTGAATATCTCACCAATTAAATTGTCATTTCATGTTGTTTTCTCTATGTGATTTGGCATTGCACTTTTCTGCTAGAGTGGTTTTTCCTATTTGGCCCAAATGTGACCCTTTTGTCTGAGATCCATTTTACAGAATGAGCTCAATTCTATAGACAGGTGGTTGATTATTGCCCTCATGACTGGAGATAATCATGAAGCAGTTATTGGTCTGGATTTACTGTCTTGCAAAGAGTTTTACAGAGGAAGCAGATCAGCATTGTACCAGTTATTTCAGCTATATTGAGAGAGTTAGTTCCCTCTCCCCAGCTGCACTTTCCCTCTCAAATATGCTTCCATGGTAACATACACAGAGCTGCTGCAATGGTGAAGTTAATCTCAGAAGTTTGGCTTTCCCAGGTGCTAATATTCTGCACCGAATCTTAACTGAAATCCTAGCAGCACATAATAGAAACAGTATTTGACAATCTTCATGTTACTTTTGCTTCCTGATCTATTTCCAATTATCTTCTATTTCAAGTAGTATTTTAAAAAGGACTGCTGTACAGAAGAGAGCAGTACTAAAAAAAAAAAAAAAAAATTCTAATTACTATAAACTTAAAGGTAAATACTCTAAGGGAAATAAGAATAATTTATACTTTATAGCTGATGCACCACAGAAATTTAATAAGTACTCCAGGAGAGGGGTGGCAGTTGAGTAGATGGATAATATATTGCACAAAGAAGCTCTTGGAATCCTCGGTGCTGGGCACAATCAAATTCTAAAGCACCTTCTGATAACATTTGTGGAAAATGTCAGCCAACATATGTTGTTTACATCAGGGTTGTTCCTTTTTACTGGGAGGACAGCCATAAGTTCTTTTTTGAATAGATTTGATAATAAGTGAGCTATATGATGTTACTATTGACAATAGAATTTTCTGTGTGAGATCTGCCCTCAAGCACCTGTCAGTATTGATGCAGAGCATCCAGAAATAACTGGCTAGAATAATATGTACTAAAAGTACTGTACATCTTTTATCCCTGTCAGTGAAAAACCGAATTTGTTACACTATTTACACATTTTATTTACTTAACAGGACTTGTAGGTGAGTCTGTGAGCAATTGCAACTGTCTTCCAACTAAGGAACTATATTTCTAGTACTGTTCTGACTGCTTGTATTATGCAAAATATGTTTTGGGTTTGCTCAAAATCTTCTTAGTTCTAGAGAATCTCAAGTTAGAATTAATGTAGCTGGATCAGTTTAGTCATACAGAATACAGGGAACATGCCATTAGTGAATATTCACAAAAATGCTTGTACTTGAAGAAATTTGGAAACACCTTATAGGAACTCTGCCCCAGAATGAGAATCTTCAGAGGGGCATTTAGTAGCCTCTTTAACCAAAAAAACCTTTTTCCTTCTTGTCTTAACTGTAGATGGATTTCAAAACAAACATGAAATAGGAACAGCATCCAACAGATTTTTTCACTGCAACTCCCTTTTTCATATTCTAAACAAGAGCCACAAAAAGCCTGTGGTCCTGCTAAAGGTAGGATATGATCAGTTTATGTAAGAATTATAAATAAAGATTAATTGGAATTGGATGAACAATCTGATTTTTGTTACTCTCAACATAAAATTACCTCATGTTCTATAAATCTTGTCCCTTCCTAATATGTAAGTGTATGAGACAAAACTGCTTGTCTGTTTGGTTGCAAAGACTACCTTCCAAACATGAACAGCTGCTATTTTGTCCTGGCCTGAAAAGCTGAGCTTTGGGCTGCATGAGCATTTTCCATTACATCAGCATGACATTAACCTGCAAGTAAAGTCACAGCTAAGGGTCACATTTGCAAACAGATGAGACATCCACATAAATAAATGATCATTTCTGTTTGCAGAACACAAGTGAGCAAATGATAGAAAATTTCCAGAACAATTTCCCTCTCCAGAGAGAAATTCTGAATGAAACACTAGGTATACTAAGACATGAAAATTGCTAATGCTTTATCATGTCCATCTTTCCATTGTCAGTGAATGGAATCAGCTGTGAATTAGGTTATTGCCATTCATACTGCTGCTCATGTGCTTTGTTCTCTGCCAACACCTTATGGGAGTCAGGCTCTCTGCTTCTGTGGTTAGGAAAGTGGAATTGTGGAGCCATTTGGGAGTCTTTGCCTATAGTACAATACTGACATATTCAGCCTAAAGTAATTCATTATGTTTGCTAAAAGATGCTTTGTAAACTGTTTAAACCAATGTGGCTGCCTTCTGTATTATACAGAAATGTATTAAAAATACGTTTTATTGACTGAAAACAATGAAAGGAGTCATAATGAAGACTAAGACTCATAGGAACATGTAAGGTCAGTTTAGCTTTATATAGTAAAACAATTGCATAAAAAAGAAAATCTTGCTCCTGACCTAGCCTATAGGAACAAGTGAGGGTTTTTACTGAGCTAACTTCGGTTTAAAACCATTAGAAATGGATACATGCAATCCTTTAAAATCGATATGATAGCTTATTTATTTTTTTTCTAAAATGTAACTGAAAAAGGACAGAAGAGAGGGAAGAAGATTATGAAAGACTTCAGGATGATTGACAGAAGCATCCGTATTTTTTAGAATCTTTTCTATCCAATCCAGTAAAGATCAAATGATGGTAATAAAGGATATGGGACATGATTTTCCCAAAGTTTCAGTAAATGGGACCTGTATTTTTATCAGCAAGTGTTCTTTCTCTTGATTTCATGTTTCAGCAACATTGAAAAAAGGCTGTAGAATAACTACCCATTAGCTGTATACACACTAGTAGTTTTTCTATGAACAGTAGTAACTATATCATCTTAACTGAAGCTATACAGTCAATGGTTTTTCTACATGTAGCCGTACAAACTACTTGTAAAGGCTGAAGTCCAATTATTCAACGAATCAATCTCCTTACCATATATTCCTTCAATTCATCATATATTGCCTTCTTGATAGTCTGAGATCAAGCTTTACAATTACAAAAGCAAATAATTTCAAACATATTGAATGGCTGAGCAGAAAAGAAATTTTTTTGTCTCTTGGTACATGATACTATTAGTGGATTTTCATGATCTTTGGTAGAAGCAATTGAATTTCCCAGTACAATTTAGAATTATAATAACCATATCAAACAGTAACTATCTAAAAATGAACAAATATGCATCACACACATGCTCTTTTCATTTTTACAGCTTTGATTAATTCTTGTCCCTGTCCTTCCATTTATTTGTCACATAAAATTGTATGCTTATGATAAAAAAATGATATATTCATTTACTGTAGGTAAATCAGTGTCAACTGTATAAAAGTGCATAATAAATGAAAGTAAAATTATCCTTATAAAGTCATTATGATTTCCAGTAGGGACAAAAATATATTTTACAAATATATAATACATTTCTCCCCTTTGGCTTCCTTCTTTCCTCCTTCTCAACCTTTCCTCCTTCTCAACCTTTCCTCTAGCAGCAGAACTACAAAGTACATTTCAGGCCCAAGAGTAGACATCATAGTTTTCAGAACTATTTGATGTAATACATCAAAGTGATAAAATAAGAAGAGAAACATCCAATTTAACACATTCCTGACCAGCAAGGTGCCATACAAGAAGCTTGGAGGCTTATCAACAATGGGAGTTGGATGTCCTAGATTTGTCTCATAGACAGTATCATTGTGGTAGTACAATGATCCTAATCATGTCCAAAGTTTTGAAAGTAAAGTAAATGCATCAACAAAATTGTACTTTTATTTCATAAATGACATAAAAAACCTTTTGTGAACTCTTGTAATAATTTTTTGGTGGTTCACTTTGTTCAGCCAGACTGAAGCATTACAGCATATATTAATGCTATTTATAAAGTCAAGTTTTAATATGCAATACTCCTTTAAGGAACTGCTCCAACTGATCTCTCCAAGTGGCTCTTTTAGAAAAAAATTTAGGAGAATTGGGAAAAAGTCCATGAAGTTTACTTACTGGAAGAATACTTACTGGAACATGAGAGATAGCAATCCATCAGTTTTCTACTTTTTTGCTGTGAGAAGTGATGCTGGACTTTCTGATCACTAGGCTTGAAAATTTAGTCTTATTATGAGAGCTTAAAAACTTTTTGGAGGAATGCAGCAAGGAAAATGGTCAATCAAGCATATTTTTCTCATAGTGGAACATAAAATTGATAGAATCTGATCTCAGAGTATTTCTCAATATCTCCTGCAAAACAGTGGCTGTTTAACATCCATCCTCTGGTTGTTTTCTCAGTTGAGCTACCTGATGATACTAAATACTAGAAGTAAACCGAGGTTTTAGTAGAGTGGTTTTATTCACAGCCGGTTCAGGAGTGAGACAGTTCAAAAGCAGAACAATTACTTTTCAACAGTTCCGGCATACAGAAATGCAGGCTCAGAATATCAAAGGACAGTCGTATCTGGAAATTTGAGTCTGAGGATTTTGGAAGAGCTGCAACACTGTAACTTGGGCTGACAGCACTTCATTTAGGAAGTGTGATTACTGGCCTTGTTCCTTCCTCCACTGCAGTAAAAGAGTCTGTTTTGTTCAGCTTGCATCAGCATGCACCAAGCACAGTATTTACATAATCCTTCAACCAGTAGTTACATTTTTTTTTCTTTTTCAATTGTATACTTGTGTGTGTGTGTTTTCAGCGACTGCAATTCATTTGAAAAGGCAATCCATATATACAGGCAATGAACTGCCATTGAAATCATTGATAAGGAAATACAACAGCAACCAGTTCCCTCATCCTGATTTTAAAATCAGAGCCATACCTCTGTGTATCTGATTTCTCTTGTGGATCAAACAACTCATGAGTTTCCCACATGGGAATTTAGAGCAGCAGCACAGATGTGCTGAAGCCAAGACCCTCCCAGTCCCCAAGATGGCATGGAAAGATGTTAGGATGGCATTTTCCCCCTGATTCTGTTTTCCCTCTGAATTATAAGCAGAAAGCATCCTCATTACCACTCTGAGAAAGCAGGGAAACAAAGCAGCCAGCCACAGCCATCTGAGTGTATTTTCCAATGGAATAATGAGTTGCATATTATGATCCTTGTGAGTATTATCCGGGCAGGAGAAATGAAAACATGGTGAGCTAGGACAGCTGACTTGCTTAGGAAGATTTAACAAGACTCCTATCTGCTGAGAGTGGAAGGTGTCAGGAAAAAAACGAGGTGCTCTTTCTCCGGAAAATCCTTTTCAGTGGGATGCAGTTCAGCACCTTTTCCCGTATAGCTATCCCGTTGGCCTTCCCTATACGCAGGGTTCCCAATGTCCTGGTGAGATGATGGTGGTGGGTGCCAGGCCAGGCTTGGCCAGTGGCTGGGGCAGGAGCAGGGCTTGGGGCTCCAAGGCAGCTCCCAAGCATGACGTGCCTTCCCTGCCTCAGGAAGTCTCTACAGGATGAATGCCTGCAGAGTTCCCAGTGTGCAGCTCAGTGAGGGAAAAGAAATGTGATTGTACTGTGTAATTCATAAAGCCATGCCTTGTGTCTCGCTAGAGCCAGAGCATTAAACAATTGCTCCAAGGGACCGAGACAAAGGAAGAACAGTTTTCTCTTTAACTAAGAATCTAAAGAAAGCAGACCTGAAAAAGCTGTTCTGCAGGTGTCACTGAGCACTGCAGTTTGCGGTGTGTCAGGCAGACCTGCACTCACCACCCTGTAACAGGCTCAAGGCCAGGGTGCACACTCAGAATGATGCCAGATGGAGACAAATGGGTCCTCTCCTGCAGTGGATGTCTTGCCATCTCCTAGGATGTGCTGTAGCAGTGGGGAGAAGCGCTAGCTGGAAATGCCAGGGTGCCTCAGCTACGAACTCACAACTCATGGGTAGGGCTGTGGCCAGCAGTGCATCTCAACATAAAACACAGAGCTTATATTCTTTTCAAAATGAGGCATGCTAATTTTAGTTGCCACAAAACACAAAACAAAACAAAACAGACCCAAAAAAACCCCAAAAAAACCCACACCGCAAAAGCCACAATGAAAAGGCACAAACATCCCAAAAAACATAACAAGAAACCAAAGCAAAACCAACCAAAACAAACCAAAAAAAAAGAAAAACAACATGAATCCCACCCCCCCAGCAAAAAAAAAGAAAATTGAAAAAAGGAAGAAAAACCAAAAACCAAACCCACAAAATCTCCGTATAAAACATACCCCCACCCCCTAATATCTCTATTTCTGTTTGCTTAGATAACAGATAATTTTAAGGTAGACAGTTTAGGAAATGTGTTCACTTCAGCTTCTAACCTTGTTGACCAACTCGGTGCCACAAAATTCACAGGAGATTTGCATACCCTGCACTAAGCCTCAGCAGCCACACAGCAAGAGACTTGTGTGAAGGATGTGGGAACTCCAGTGGTGCCTTTGGGGTAGGAAGAACATGGGAAGTCTCACAACAAGATTAACATTTTATAGATTTAATTGCAGATTCTGGGTGTCACTTCAGCAAAACTTATTAATTCAGTTGCTGATGTATTCATTTTAATCTCTCCTCCTGCTCTGCGGCCTGTGTGATAAGGAGTAAATCACCCTTAGCCCTGCATGATTATTGACACCTCACAGTCACTGAACCTGAAGTAATTAGCTGGTGTGAACTGACCTACATTGCCATGTGAACAGGTAGGCAGATTCTAAGTATAATGAAGACAAGAGAATTTAGCTGATAGAACTAAACTCCAGCAAATATTGGTCTCAATGAGAGTTCACCACCATCACCATAGTGCATCAATATCAACCAGATAAATTTTGACTGCCAGAAATAAAAGACATCGTTGGAATCACCCATGCTGCAGTGCAGTGAAGGTGCACAGTAACAAAGCTTTTGTACCAAAGGCAGCTTTTGTTCCTAGATCTTCATGTTTACTGAAAGGTCATTACAATGCATGCAAAAAATAACTCCTTTTGCAGAGACTGAAAGGTGAACTATAGGTGGGGTCTCCACTTCTCTATTTAGATTAATCTATAATGTGAATTTCTAAGTTCACTTAGAACATCTATTCAAGGTAAATATGTAGAACTAGCTTGGAGAACTAACACTATTTTTTACCTTTGAACTTACCAGACTTTAATGTTAAGTCCATCTTACTTGCATATCATTTCTTTCCCCTGCAACACAGCCTTTCTGATTTTATACTTTCCCAGACACTGCTGCACTTCCAGAACTGCTCTGTGACAATTGATTTTCATTTTTGTTCATTGTGAGAGAAGCTTTGTGCTTGCCTGATATGTCAAAATCTTCTTCATAGGCTTGAAGGATTACCAAGTACTCCTTATCTATTCTGAGAGTAATGGGATACTTGGTATCTCAGCTGAGCGTGTTTAAGCTACAGCTAGGCAATTCTTTCGAATCTATTAGATAAATGGCTAGCCCAAATTTTGTACATGTTTGAAGAACATTCTCATAGTTTTGTGTTCAGAGTGGTGTTTGAAGTTTGAGTATAAAGTGTTTTCCTCACCCCAGTGTCCCTTTCCATCAAGCTCTACAAATAAATACAGACAGGTAATGAAAATTCTGTTTCCTGAAGATTTGATAAAAAGCTTTTTTTGAACAATGTAAGGTCTTTTAAAATGAAGATAAATTTAAAAAAAGCAAACTAATCACAAATGACAAAAAAACCAACTACCTGGCATTTCTAGCTGTGTCAGACAGGTAGAAGGTACATTTGCTTACATATATAGAAGTTTTAGCTTAACAAAGCAACAGTGGCCAGACATGTTAAATGTTGAGATTTACGTGGGGCAAGGATGTATAGGCAAGCCAGAGTACATTTACATCTTTCTGAAGTTATAAAGTAGCTGAAATGTTACCTGTTGGCTATGACTATGTGATTCATAGGGCCAAAGGGCTATGACTTGAAGACTTCAAGTTATTTTATTTCAAGTGATTTTTAGCTATCAAACAACTAGCTTTGATAGAGTATATTTTTGTGATTCATAAGTCTGTGCCTTTGGAAGCTGAGCAGATAGACAGAAACTAGTAATGACAAAGAACAACAGAGTTTTCTGGTTTATTAATATCTGTGTGTTTATGATACAGGTTACCTCGATTAATCTGAGAGATGGACATCCCGTGAAATTACTCAGAGTAATCATTTGCGCAGTGGGTGTATATTCTGGGTTTGGCTAGGATAGAGTTCATTTTCTCCACAGTATCTGGTATGAAGCTGTGTTTTGGATTTGTGCTAAAAACAGTATTGATAATCTAGAGATGTATTTGCTCTTTCTGAGCAGAGCTTACACAGAGCCAAGGCCTTTTCTGCTTTTCACCCCAGCCCACCAGTGAGGACTCTGAGTGTTCAACAGGGTTGGAAGGGGACACAGCTGGGACAGCTGACCCTAATGATCAAAGGGATATTCTAGACCATATGTAGTCATGCTCAAAATAGAAAGCTGGCGAAAGAAGAGGGAAGGAGGGGATATTTGGAGTTATGGTGTTTGTCTTCCTAGGTCACTGCTACCAGTGATGAATTCCTGCTTTCCTGGAGATATCTGAACACCTGAGATGGTGTCCAGCCTGTCCATGTGAACTGTTGGATGAATCCATTGTTTTGGGTTTTTTTGTGTATGTGGCCTTTGCTTTGCCTATTAAACTGTCTTTATGCCAGCCTACAAGTTTTCTCACTTTTATCTCAATCGTTCTCTCCCCCATCCCACTGGTGGGACAGTGCAAAAGCAGGTGGATGGTGCTGAGTTGCTGGTTGGGGTTGAACCATAACCCTGTTGATACGTACACAGCCCATAGCAGAGTCCTGAAAGTCACTGGCTCCACTGTTACCATGTGGCTGAGTGCTTCTATCCTTGAGAAATAGTATTTAATGGAAGCCATAAATCTCCAGTACAGTTGAATCTAGTTTGCACTGTTCACCATTGCTCACCATCTTTTGCCAGGTCTTGTCTTCCGTGTTATTACCCCCACCTGAGCATTTAACCAAAGTGGTAGTTAGTATTAAACAAGAAGGTTTGTCACTTTCCTTATCATATCCCTCAGCACTGAAAATCATGTTTGCACTACAATTAACACCTAATATTAGGTTTGCTAGGTTACTAATACAACAGTTTTACATAGTCTTCTCAATATGGGTTATTTTGATGTGTTAAAACAAACTCTTTTTAAACTGAAGACATAGGATTCACAATTGTAGGACATTATTTTGTAGCATTTACTGATTTTTTAGATCATTATGAATTGATCTATTGTCAGCAAAGTAATTTTGGTACGGCTTTTTAAAATCTACCTATCACACGCATATCAGGATAACACTGTACAGAAAAGTTAAACATGACAACCTGACTTTAATTCTACTGAAGCCAAGGAAACAGATTCTTACAGTTGTACAAAAAGTGTATTCAAATGTATGGGCACACAGGTTTAGCTGAATTTGAACCCTTTGTTTTAATTCGTGGTTAAGAAATATTGTACTCTGTAGTTGAGCTGGATCTTAGATGTAAAGATAAATCTTAACAGAAGTTATTTCTTGTGGTAAACTGACAGATCTCCATTGGACTTCTAACTTCCTGTACAGAGGTGTGACATTTAAACAATTCTTAAGAGCTTGTTACGTTTCACTAAGGTACTCTGAACTGTCAAGACCTACAAAGACATCTAGATTTTCAGACTAGAGCTGCCAAAAACCTCTTGGCAGGTAGAATTTGCAGTAGCACAATGCATCGCTATGAAGCCCAATCAGCTGATTCTTAAGCAACCATTATTGGGAATAGGGAGTCTGTTCATTAGTGGAACTGGGTAAGATGCTAACAGAGAGCATTTTACTGCCAGTTTTCAGAGCTGCAAGAGGAATATGCAGAAGGAAAGTGAGTCTTCAGAATCTCCATTCCTCATCATTACAGCTACATTCTCAGAAATGCAAAGAAAACAGAGGAACAGTTTTGATGACTTGCCAAAGGCTGCCTTTTACAGCAATCCATGCCTCAGATAGTTTAATCATATCATGTGCTTTTCTTCAAATATCAGTTTGTCAGAAGTCTAGTCACTAGGCTCTTATACCTCTGTTTAGCCTTTATTTATCAGAAGTTTCTGCTGGGAAAAGTCCCAGACTTTTCAAAAATGCAGAACTATGAACACACAGCACTGCTCTCTTCTGGTGGTGAGAGGTACATGTCCTTCTTTCACAGCCCTGCACAAAAATGGACTTGATACCACTTGTGAGCAGTTGTCAGGCTATATGAGAAGGAACTATACTCTGCTTTCACCTCTTCAAAGGTTACCTCTTCTGATGCAGTTATATAACCTCCTCCCTGACTTCAAAGCCCCATTGCAATCAGGTTTTGACCCTGAACCTTCAGAAATATGGTATGAACAACTAGAGTTTAAGAGAAGAACTTCTTACTGAAGACAGTAACAGTCAAATTCACTTTTAAAATGTCAGTAATGGTTCTTAAAGACTTTGAGTGGTTGATATGGCTTCTTTTCTACCACCTCTGCTCAGAAGCCTGAGAATACAAAGGGCAGGATGATGGAACTTTCCATGTTTAACAAATTATAGGGTCAATTCTCAGTCATGCTCTTCTTCCCCAGCCTCATCAGGGAGCTTCTGCTCAGGCAAAAGTATATCTGGATCTAAGGTGTTTGGCAAGAAGACATCAGAACAGGAGTTTTCTCTTTTCCAAGAAGCTTTAGAAATTCCTAGGGCTTTTGGATGTTACAGTGATAAGATGAACCAAACTGCAGCATTTTTTTACTCGTTTGAGAGACTGACATGTACCTCAAGAATTCAGACAGGAAGTTAGAAATAATAATTACGATACTCTGTCTCAGTACATTTGAGATACTTGATGAATAGACTTTTGGGGAGAGCTTTTGTCCCTTGGTTGCCACGACATGCCATGTGAATACACTTAGAAAAGACTGGAATAACCTTTCAATGTTGAAAATTTTAGGTAACTGATCTGTTCTCAGTCCAAACATACCTTAACTTTTCACAGTCAGATAAACCTGCACTTACAGAAGATGAATTTCAAGCTCCTTTGTGACATTTTGACAATCATGATAATTTCTTGTGGTTACATCTTCCAGTCAATATGTCATGAAATTTGCAGAATTTACACTATTGCCACAGGACATGTAGCACACTTGTTTTCATTAGTATTTCAGATTCTCAGAGATCAGCAAGGGATACTATTAATTCCAAGTGCCACAGAATGAGGAAAAGAAGCTCTAATATATCCATTATCTCTGTCAATCTGCATTTTAGATATAACTTATGATTTCTGCTATGTTTTTCTGCTGGTCATAATTTTGGTTTGTATCTGTTTCATTCTACAGTTTTCTATGCTTTTATGCCAAGCAGTATTATGTATAATTACATCTACAGTTTATTATTTATTTAAACAATCTTGGCAAGATAAGCAACTTTTTTTAAGTTCAGCAACACATCACAAACTCTCCTTGTGTCCCTGAAAAAGACACTTTGAAATGTGAGAACTTGGTGAGAACTGAACATTTTCTTCCCTTTTCTTTTAATGACACTTTCCGGTGCATACCCAGAGGTAGCTGCAAAATTAGATTACAAGGGGATGCAAGTATGTTTAGAGTAATTTGTTTTGCCTGAAATTAGACATGCTCAGTGCCTTGTAATAACACAATATCATTTTCAATGCAGATTGTGTGCAATGATGAAATACATACATTACATGTGATGATCCGAAAAGTGTTAAGCAATTGTCATGGCATTGACAAATCACCACATAGCAGAACATCAAATAGAACTGCTAGGGGCCTCTATTTTCCTGCAGAAATAATAAATAAGTTTCAGACTCATCCACTCAACAAGCCTCAGGTTCTCATTCCTAAGCAGTTTATTTCACTAAGAAGTCAGCTCATCCGTTGCTGAAGTATATTGACCTACAGTTATTACTTCTCCATTAGAAAAACAAATCAATGGCATGACCTGTCTCAGTCTGTTCACACTGAAGTACTACAATGTAGACTCTTACTTCTGAATGAATAAATTGTACCAAGTGCTTCAGGCTTCTGACATTTGACCCTGTAAAGAAAACACACCTCTTTCTGTCAAGGACAATGGGTGAAAAATTATGTTCCATTATGCATAAATACCACAATCAATTTATTATTTTCTAGAAATAGGCTAATAAGCTCATAAACCCCTGCCATCATCTTCTCACACAAAAAAAAAAAGAGGAAAAATGGTACAAGTTCATACTCAGTTGCCTTTGAGGATTACTGCTAATTTTGTTTCTCATGGGTATATGTGATTCTGCTATATATCAAATGACAGGACAGTTGAGTATTGAAGGATGACCTGTACGTTTCAAGGGAAAATGCTAGCTACAGAATGGTGTCACTTCTTCTGCTGAGAGGTTTGAAGTGACACTTGATTAAATTAGCTTCAGGCAAGAGTTCTACTCCCTCCAAAGCAACTAATGATGCTAGGTCCACAACAGAACAGCTAAAAGCAAAGCATTACAAAGCACAGTAATTTTAAAGGGAATTCATATTTTGTAGAACAGATGCCCTGTAACTTAATAATCTTGTTTATTGAAATTAGATATCTGATCTTCTGCATTTTAGTGTGTGCTAAAGAACCCATACTTCAGCCCATCAAAATCCCACCCATGTTTGCAGCTCAAACATCTCCATATTAGGGCAGATTAATGCAGTAAAAAGAAAGGGATAATGCAGTCTCTTCACAGCATGTATCAACTGAGTTAGAAAGGTTATAGAGTTATCAGGGCCATGAATGGATACACAGTGTTACTGTGCTGTTGACAGAAACAGGAAATACATGAGGTACTCTTTTACTCAGTGTGCTCTTATGACTTTCTTTGGAAAGTCAGTATTGTTTCCGGACATACTTGGCCTGGGGATTCTACTCCAGAGAATAACACAGTCACTCCTCCTTAAAGTGCACTATGACGAACACTTTCCTTTAAAAGAACATATAGGCATAGAACAAGATACAGAAACTTAAAGATTCAGAGGTTTCTGCTGTAAGCACACGTTCAACCACAACGTTAACATTTAAACAAAACCATTCATTGTTATGCTCTCTGTGATCAAGTAAATGTCCTGATGATATTGAGAAATTCTGCCCTGAAGTTTCTAGTTATGAAGCACAATTCGCAAATTTAGATGAATTGGAGTTTTGACAACTTTGATTATTTCTTTAGTTATGCCACCACCTTTTATCAAGAGTCAAAAGTGTGAAATAAGTTTCAATCACAGGTGTCTGTCCTAGCCAAGAAGACTTTTGAGGTGTACTCGTAAACTATTTTTGTAATAAATAATGATGCGTGGAAAGAACGGGATGATAAGTGGCAAAAATCAATTCCTCTCAGCAGCATTTCATATATATTTTAGCTACCTTCAGGTTTAAACCCCGATTGAACATTTGCAAAGTTAAGATAATGAAAAAAGAAACTTTGCAGACATTTTTATTTTACAAGAGAAACAGAAGCAAGGACATGTTTTAGAATTATAACCAAAATACATTGAAATACAATTAAAATACAATTTTTTTCCCTTGCCCTTCCAATCTAATAACAACTGCAGCATGCCTGAGATATATTTCCTTTTGCAAGAAAACCCTTATGCAGAAGGATTGTGTAGAGAATAAATAACCTTTTTCAAACTGGGGTGTTTGACATAAGACTTGTCCCCCGCCATAGACAATAATCTGCTCTTAGTGTCTGCTTTATAGTTTTGTCAGGGCTTGCAGCTTGGTTTTGTTCAGTCATTGAAGAGTCTTCTGCAAAAGGTGGTTTATTTCCCCCCTGGTTGACATGTCACTATTTAAAATGCATTCTGGTGAACTTTAAATGAGAGCATAACAAATTAAACCAGAGGAGGCCCTAGGCATTTATAATATTAACAGCTGGAGCACTAACAAATATTTTTCCAATTAAAAAAGCTCTAGCTCATTAAGTGTGAGGGAAAACTCATTTCAGATCTTCAAATACAACAGGCTACTAAGCAGTCAATTATCTTTTGAGTCATGTCTTGTCCTCCAAAGTGAATGTTAATACCACTCTATTACTTGAATATTATACCTAAGAAAGAACAATCCATTTCATAGCTAGTAACTTTTTTAATGAGGCCACTTATAGGTCACTGCTAATGCCACATATATTACATTCCTAATTTCAGCTCACCTACTGCCTGTACCGCTGACTTTCAGATTTAAGTTCTGTGCAATAACCAAAAAAATTATTATGCTACAATAGTGGCAGTGATGGTTACAGAAAGTAAAAGTTACTTTTCCTTCCTCTTTCATATAAGCAAATTCACCATTTTGCCACTTTTATCCCCATAACTTACTGCTTTCAGTCCTGTATATTCCTGTTAGTAGACCTCTTAATATGCACAGAGTACACATCATAACAAAGATGCACTTAGGGGTAAGAAATGCAGGTTGAGATGCAGCTTGAAGTATAGAATGGTTTTTACTCTGCTGAACCATATGCTTTACTGTAAGGAGTAGAATTAGAAATGGCTGAATTATTTTCTAAAATTTGTTCAGAAAAAAAAATCCCAGAAGTAGGAGTAAGGAGATGATAATTTGCAAAGAATCTTTTAAACAGAAAACTACCATGGGTAGAGTTTCAGCTCAGATAAACTACTATAAAATAGAGAGTAGCTCCTTGTTGACACAGGATAAAATCAGATCAAGAAATGTGACACTGTATCTGTGACTGTAGATCTGCACAGCCAAAGTCAGAGTTTGTAGAGACAGTTTTCTGAATTCTATAATTTCTCCTTACTTATAAAACAATCACAGAACATCCTGAGTTGGAAGGGACCCAAAAGGATAATCGATTCCAACTCCTGAAATGAAGAAGGAATATTAACTGAAGAGAGAAACTTCATAGATTTGAGAGAGGAAGATATTTACAGTGATGAAAGGGCAAGCACCGAAACATTCAGATTCCAGATATGTATACCATGTTATCTTCAAGAGCAACAGCTACTGCTTAATTGTTAAAGCAAGATAATGTTTATCACACATGTTTCATGGATATGCAATAGCAGACAGATATATTTTGAAGAAGAAACTTTTAAGCAGAAAGTAGTAAAGAAAACCCTGTTCACCAAAGATAACTGCAGCCAGTTACCGTAGCCCTCCTGACAGGTTGGATACTGGGAGATCTGAGACTGAACAGGGATTTTTTGAACAACTGTTCCCCAGGCATAGTAAGATGAAAACAACTTCACAAGATTTTGTTTTAACCCTCCTTCATTTCATCTTTTTGTTTCATGAAACAAGAATCCCCAGGTCAGAAATCATTAACCTCACTGGAGGTTGCAAGGATGGAGATCAGGAGAACCCTGAGAGTTTAACACAGAAGCATGGCACTTGGGAACTGCCTCTAGCCTGGGAAATAGCCTTCAGCTCCAGGACGTTTGAGAGCTTTTCCTTTGGAGCTAGTGACTCTGTGCCCAGAATCAACTTCTATCCACATGGCAGCGAATTCTGACTTAGACAACATTGCTTCTACTTGCTGCCCTGCTCCAAAAACTCAGAAAGCATATTACATTTTGAGACAGCATGTACAACCATATAGAGAACAAAATACATATAGCTATTTTGTCCATGGCAAGAACTGTGCTAATCTACACCTTGGATAAATCAAAATTCACTGTTGAATTTAATGCTAATTAAATAGACAGTTCACAGGCAACAGCAGCTTTTATAAAAAGAAGAGTGAAAATAGCCCATTTTTAGTTTTTCTCTGCAGTACACTCTTCACTCTCTATTTCTACAACCCAAAAGCACATTTTAAAATTGTTATTCCCTTCCATATATTTCTGAAAAAATCCATCTCTATTTTTATACTTATAATTAACTGCTATAGTCTCTTGCTGGATGTTGTATCTCTTCAAATAAGCAACACAGATCTGAATTTCTCTTTCTCTTCTGAAAATCTAATTGTACTCTATCAAGTTTATAGGTTCCATTAACATTTTCATATTTGTTCTGTTTCAGAAAATCAGAATGTAAGGATAGTTTTAAATTGTTTTTACTTGAAACTGAGTAACAACTGGTAAGCATTAAAGGCAGTTTTCTCTTCATTCTGAAGAATAATTAGTCTCAGAGAAGAGAGTAAGTTGGTAACTGTAGAATTGAGAAATGCCAGCTTCATTCAATCTGTCTCCACAGGAGAGATTCAGTACAGATGGATTTCAAAATAACAAAAAAAATTAAATTAATATTAAAGAGCAATTCACTTTTTGTGTGCAATCTCAAGCTACTCTACACTCTTCACATTCCTATTTGAATGTAATTTGCTGCAGTTATTCTAGTATAATTTTATTGTTGTAAGAATTCTGATCAGAACCTCTTGAGCAGTGAACAAAGATAACAAGAACTGTTTAACATAGAATGCTAAAATTGTGTCTGAAGACAACACTTCCTGCAGGGACAATTGCCTTGATAAGTGAGTACCAGGAGAAATGTTTCCTAGCAAAAAGTTTTAACATCATGACAGTTCTTTCCCAATTCTTGAGCCATTTCAGCTGAACACAGTCTGAACAAACACTTACATGTATTTTTAAAAAAAAGAAATCTACCCTATTTCCTGGTGAGTTTCCTTGTCTCTTTTGGTGGGTGTAAAACTCTCAAAAGTTCACCATTTTACACAAGATGGACCAGGATGGATTAGTACAAGACAAAATTTCTTGGGACAATGAGGCATCCCCTGGGATCTTTCAAAGAATTCTGGTATACATAGTGAGAGAAAATGCTTTCTAAAAACATCCTGAAATTTCACTCACAATAATCTCCCTTGAATGTATTTCACTGACATTCACATCTAGAGGGAAATGAGCAATGAGAGAAAACAGGATGAATATACATTTTCTCAAGGTAGGCGTCCTAATTTTCAAGAAATTAAAGAAATTCCAGGTCCAGTAGAAAAGTCTATAAGCTTGGTAAGTAAAGACTTCAGAGTGCAATATATTTTTGCAAATCTGTGGAGATGTCTGTCTGATCTGAAATAGATATTCCTACCCTCACCCTCATTACTTCATTGGCATTTCAATTCATGGCTTAGGAGCACCTCCTGGACAGCTGCCAGCAGAGGGAAGTAAGACGTGGAACTTACATGTAATGTTCCCCATAACTTCACAAATACCCCATATTTCTTTCCTTCATGGCTGCTCTCAATCTGTTATCCACCCAGCCTATATCTTTTCTTGGGATTTCCCCAATCCACATGTAGGACCTTGCACTTGGTCCTTTTGAACCCGCTCTTGTCGGTAGTAGGCTATTTCCCCAAGAAATTTTGGGTTAGAGGACCTAACAGTTCTCCCTTAATTCTTTTGGAGGTCAGCAAAACAACTTGATTCTTTCTGTCTGGTGTTTGGGATGTCTTTTTTCCTGAAGGCTCCTATAGTGAGAGTCTGGAGTCAGACTGGGCTTCCAGGCTGTGCTACCCTGCTGTAACCTCTACACTAAAGCACTTCTGCCTGAGAAGACAGACATTAAGTACCATTTAACCTCATCAGGAATCAAAAGATTTCATATGCAAAGTCTCTGCATTACTGAAGTTCTCTTACTTCAGAAGTATTGGCCAGTCCCTAACTAATAATGAGCAGTAGAAGTGAAGAGTATGTGCCATTGTTCAAGGACATGAAAAGCAGGCAGAGCAATTTATGACCAACAATGATGAAGTAGTACAGGAAATAAAATGTCTTTTAAATATAATTAATATGAGAAACATCTCAATGACAAGGGCACAATGCATACATTTTGCAAACAATAGCTCATTTTTCCTTTTTATCAGAATTTAATGGTACATGACATCGAGTGTCTTAACCGTCAAATACATGAAAAAACTTTTGTGAAACAATCTCATATTAATTCCACTCATGGAATAGAATGATAAAATACTATGCGTTAGAAGGAACTTTTAAAGGTCTTCTAGTTCAACATCCCTGGAAAGACCAGTACGCCTTCAACTTGTTCAAGTTGCTCAGAGCCACATCCAGTCTGACCTTGAACATTTCCAGGTATGGGGCACCCAAGCAGTACTTACACACTGTCAGGGTCTTTTCCGCCCCTCACTCCTCTCAGCCAGAGAGGAGGCTGACTTTCAAGCAGCTCCTGAGACCCGCACCACAGCTTCTTCATCCTCTTCTGCTTTTCCATTCTCACCACATCACACATCCTCTTCATTAGCTACCACTTGCTACAGCCTCTAAACACCACTTCTGCCTCATCGTATCTCCCAATTCACCCTACTGAACTCCCTGAACCCTCAATTATATGATTTACCCAGTAGAAGCAGAGCTTGAGGCATCTCCTCTGAAAGGTCTGTCACCATTCTTAATATGCTGCCTCCTTTTCATCAGAGAAATGTTAAAGTATAAACACATTTGATGAAGTGTAAAAAAAACTAAAAAGAGAGCTATAACTAGTTACACCAAACTGGGGAAACAGAAAAAAAAAATCATACCCCCCGGGTGAAGCAGCTGTTGCCCTTACAGCAGGTACCTTAATGGCTGCAATTACTAAGTACCCAGACATAACTAAATGGCACACGGAACACTGCAAGTAAAATTAAATGAAGCATTAAGCTAGCCAGAAAAGCCTTTCATTTTTCTCAAGAGAGCAAAGAAGTATATGACTATATAAGACCAAGGAAAGTAATTTTATTTACAGTCTAGAAGCTTCCAGATGATCAAAAAAGGAAAGACTGACATAAACTAGCACAAGAATTTAATACTCCAGGAGAAGGAAATGAAAAAAAACTTATATAATTTTTGTGATCTCTTCCCAAGTTTTTTCTCTCAGTGTACAATTAAAGACTAGCAGAAATGAAATCTGCTGTACATACAAATTAGTGATTATTTAATTTTGTAGGAGGTAATGTCCAGCCGTTTTAAATTTCTTGAAGTCCCAGGTTTCACTTTGCAAGACGAATTGGTGAGACAACCTTTAGCAGCTGTTTTATTTTCCAATAAAAAAGCCTTCTAAAGTATCAAAATGGCTCAATTTGCAAAAGGATCATGCTGGTTATGACCTTCATTTAACCCATAGAAAATAACTTGTCTGCAGTAAAGGGCTGATTCAGATGGTTTTGCCTTTGCTGCTGCTGTTGCTAAGATGAAAATGCCCAAGATGCATACTCTCTTGATTCTCCTCAGACTGTCCAGCTATTTATTCGCAATCTCCAGCAATGTGAAACTCATCACTTTCAGATTACCTGGAAAACTCTGTGTAAGAGCCCACATTTTCTTCTAGCATCTCATTATCCAATTGTTCCAAACCTAGTAAAAATATATTCACAAATAAGTGTCATCAAAGCATGTCTTTCTCACAGGCTCGGTGTTGCATGGAAGTCTCTTGTCTTGAGCAAACTGTGGTTCAGAGAACAGCTTGTACCTACTGAATGTGTTGTTGCTGATCTTGATCTTAACTGTGTTTTCCTGCTGCAGATGTTCTGTTCCAAAAACCTCTGTTTTGCTGATCCATGAATTTCCCTTTCATCTCTGACTGCTGTGTTGTTTCTCATGGTCATGTCCACTCCCGCTGTGTTTGACTCTGGATGCACAAGAGGAGACCTCTGGAATAGACAGCTTTATCCCAGGCCCTGGCAGTCTGGGTGAAGATCAAAGAGATTCAGATCGACCAGAGCAAAGGAGGCTTCCTTCCTTGTGCCTTGCATGTGATGCCATTGTGTCAGAGACTGAGCAGCTCTGCCTGTAGACTCTCTAGAGTCCAACAGTCAGCTCATGCTGCTGCCTCAGTGGGAGAATTTGTAACGGCTCTTCCCATTTCCTAGTTTGCTCTTTACACAGAGGTTATGAGAGCGGGAGGCTGAAAAGTTTGAGATGTTTATCCACCCCAGAGTTTACTGGAAGCAGATCAACAGAGCTGGCCAGAACTCATCAGGGGAAAGGAAAGATGAAGAACAATAGTCACACTCACTCCCACCATATGGTGGTGATAGATGTCTCATTTCTTTAGAAGGCTACACATTTTTGAGAACTTCTCCAGCTCTGCTTCAGACCAAACTGTTTCTCTGACTTCCACCTATGGATGAACAGGGTTTAAAGTGTTAATTTACATCCTTTTGCATGATGGTTTATTACACAGGGCAGGTAAATAGGTCTGTCACTGTCTTCTCCTTCCAGGACTGGAGAATCATCACCAACATCCTTTGTTGTCTTGAAATCTTCCTCAGTTTATGATGTAATTAAAGCCTCCAGACTCTAGTGGGGATTATTTTTCTGCCGCATCATATAGCAATGTGACTTGTGTGTGTGACTACATAGAATTCTTGCTCCTGGGAAAAAATAGAAAAATGTTTTGTCCAGAAATTTCTTCTCAGGGTTATGCTTTGCAACTGGAAAATCAGTTTTCCCAATGTGCCAAATAAAAACAATACATTGTTTTCCTTTTGTGTTTCATTTTACATTCTTATCGTCTAAAGAAAAGAAATATGTTTTCCCTCTCTATAGCTATCATTGTTTGAAAAGAATATATACAACCTGACCTTTACCAGCAGACTGATCACATCTAATGTTATTCCAGCCTCAGGAAATACATAATTCTGAAAGACAAAATTGTACCATCAAAACAGAGCCACAGCATTAGTCCTACTGGCCATGGAGAGAACTCTCAGGGAACAAACAAATTTGAGGTAATGTCAAAGGTACTCTAGTAGTCATATTTCATAAACAACTTACTAGATCCTGTGTTTTCACTGCTAAATCACAAATACACAAAGAATCACAGACACAAAAATTTTGCAGTAACAAACAAGACAAATAATGGCATTACATTTCCGTCTTCATTTTCTCCTTTATTCAGTGGAACACTCACTGTGATTGTGAAGGTTCAATGAAGTATAGTTTGATAAAGACTGATGTATGTCCAAAATTAGTCTTAATAAAAGATGTGATACTGCTGTGCACTGTATCATTACAGACTGTGACTACAGTTACAGGTGCACACTGATGTACTTATCAGGGATTGTACTGCACAGATTCCAGCTATGCAATTTAGCTACAGGTTCTTCAAGGACCAGAGACTAATAAGCTGTTAATAACTCTTTATAATGCTTTCTATGGGCAAATATCTGAAGACATCAACGACAGACTTGTCATACGTGCGCTATGTTTACAAGTTAAATTGCATATTTACGTGTCCTAATTGATTCTTAATCTGCCACGTTGTTAAGTGTGATTAATATAAAAAGTGCTGCCACTTGGCCACTTGCCCACGACAGGATGGGGAGGAGAACCTGGAATAAAAATTAAAAATCCTATGTTGAGACAAGAACAGTTTACTAATTAAAACAAAGTAAAATACTATAATAATACTACTACTA
>WEKY01055350.1:1300-25560 GCA_013390045.1 Picathartes gymnocephalus
AAAATTGTTGAGTTAAACTGTTGTCCTTGACAAAAGAGATGTTTCCCCCATATTTGAAAAGAGGTTAGACGAAATAACAGTTTATTGTATGGAAACATGACATACATAATATGGTGCACAGAATTCTTATCTCCCCACCTTTTCTCATCCCACAAGTGGGAGAATGTACAGAAAAAAAGGAAAAAAGGACTGCTCAGGAACTCTAGCAATATAAAGATGTCTGATGACGGTTTGGGAAGAACATTGAAAACATACCATATAAGGACAAAGATGTGAAAAGGCTCCTGAAGGAAGAAGAAAATAGAGAGAAAGGGGATGGAAAGAGCAAAATAGTTACGAGGGAGAGGAGTTGGATGGAAAGGGAAACAGGCAGGGACGATCTGGAGGGAGAGACAAAGGAGAGAAAGGAAGAACGGAAAGAAGGAGGGAGTAGCAGAAAGCAGGAGAGAAGGAGTGTGATGTAGGGAGACGGAGTGCACACTTGGAGGGATGTAGGGGACTGAGAGAAGGGTGACTCATCTAACAGGATTCAGTCTTGGAGGGAAAAAAACAACTTTGAGACAGCTCTTTTAAATAAAAGAACCGGCTAAAATGTAATCTTTCTACTAGGAAGTGTCCACCTCCAGAATTTAATCATTCACTCTGGATTCAAGTAGAATAAGGTTTGCATTCTTCCAGAATAATGAAGGTTTGTTCAGAGAGAAACATTTATCTGTAGGCATTGATTTATCTTTCTCAGTAAAATATGTCATATGTTCCATATGTTTAGTAAGCAATTCAATCGGATGTGCATACACTTGAATTCTCCTTTTCCTAATCTCATCTCCTTACACTCCAGAGAAACTGCTCTGCTTTTGCTCATATAAAGCAACTGATTCTTACTGTTCGTTCCAAAGATTGTCAGCACTTTTTGGTGAAAAAAATAATATAATAATATCACTTCCTTTTATCACATGACTAAAATAAGCCATGAAGGCAGCAAAAGTATCTTCCCTTTCTATGAAAATCTTTATATACAGTTCAAGCACATACTTGGTTGTTTTAAAATATCCATATGCTTGAACAACTATTTCTGGATTTGTTTCTTACTTAATTTTCAATATAACTTTTTCCCAAGTTCCTTTCTTCTATTATGTTATTTAGAGTACTACTGTATTTCCTGTTGAATTTTATTGTCTTCCATATTCCTCTCTAGACATTTTTTGCTTTATCTCTCTATTTTCACTGATGTATATATTTCCTAGTATATTGTCAGCTGAGATTTTGTTTTCCAGAAATCTCATGTTGCATTGTGGTTCCCAAATGCCACCTAATATTCTTAAAACCATCCTAAATTACAAAGACTTCCTTTCCTCATTTTAAACCCTTGTCACTTGTATGCAAATTCTTTAGCCACTACTGACTTATTTAGCTATTACCATGACATCAATTCTTCCATTTCTGTTTCCAGTAAGAAAGACTGATTGCACTGTACCTATTCTATGTGTACAGAATACTAATTTACTTTTCAAGTCTAATCACTACTATATACTCTTTTTCCCCCATAAGTTGCCAGAGGTCACTTCATGGGAAACTTCATAGGAGAAATCTACTGTCAGTGTATTGCTGAACATGTAAAATATAGTTTAGTTCTTGAATCACAGGTTTTCCACTAGACAACCAAAATGTTATTACCTATGTAAGTGTTTCAAGACAAGCTCATAATTTCTGAGCTTTTGCAAATCTTTCCAGTAAGAGAAAATTAATATTCCATAGTTAGTCTTGTGAGACAGAACTTTGGAGAAATGTGTTGTTTCTATTAGCATCTCCATTCAGTAATTTACAGAAGACAAGCAATGCAACTCTGCAGTATGGTCCGTTCACTTAATTTCTGGTTTTACTTGTGCCCACAGTCATCACCCTGGGGCAACAGCTGATAGAACTTTATCTGATGACAAAGGAAAACGGTTCTTACAGAACACTGAACACCAGATCTAAATCGAAACTACTAGGCAGATGCCAGTTTCAAAACCTTTGCCTGCTGATTGCAACAATGTGAGATACTGTAGCTTCCTGAAATTGCCTCTTCATGGTAGGGTGGTTGGAGGGAAGATGATCTGATTTCAGATCATGATGGTGTTATATAGGCATGTCAAATATCTGTGCATGCTTCCCAAGGTCTTAAGTTCAAATATAGACAATATTAAGCTACATGGAAAGAGCATTTCCCAGTTCCTTGGTCTGTCACTCACTCCACCTCTGTACAATACAAATTAATGGCAGAAGACAGATAAACCAGTCAGGATAACAATTCTTAACTTTTTAGTACCATTTATAGAGATATTACATTGAGAGCAGGTATACGGTTTTATGTAACACATGAAATACTTTTGTAAGTGTTTTTAGGGGATGAGTTCTGTTTTGTTTTGTTTCCCACTTGCTTGGAGGCAAATGTCTTACACACCTTTTCAAGACCTTCTTCCTTGAGGCTGATGACATCCAAATCAAAATCTGTCCTTAAGCCATTGGTTTTGTTGAAAGTTATCCTGCCTGTGAGGCCTTCCCAGTGGGCCTATGGAGAAAGAAAAAACTATATCTATAAATAAATACCTCTTTCTTTTTTTTATCCCCAAAATGACAAACTTTACTCCTGCCAAAATGGGATCATTAATTATTCATTTTATGTAAATAATTTACTGATTTTTGTTTTTAAATATTTTGTATTTATTTTTTTGCTAAGGAAATCAAACTTTCCTTCAGTCTTCATAGATAATTTTTTAAATTTTCCATGTTAGACAATAGACTCTTCTACTGAACAAGATAAGAGTCTGGTTTTTTTTTCATTCCTCCATCGTTCATGCATGCATTTCCCCTTCTGTTTCCCAACATACCTCCCCCTCCCAGTCCCTAAGCTTCAATCTGTTTTATTAATGCTGGACTTCATTTTTTTTCAGGAAATTTCATTCAAATAAAGGCTTACTTTTTCAAGATTTCCCCAAAACCACACTGAGAAAGCAAAAATTGAGGTCAGCGAGCCAGACTTCCTGAGCTTATTCCTCACTTTTAATAAAGTGCAATAGCCTCATTTTTTATAACTTAAAATCTACCCTAATTCTGAAACTATACAAAGTAGGAGACAAAATGTGGGAAATAAAATATCATCCTAGAAGGAACTTATATTGAAAAAAAAAAATACATTCCATTGCAAATAGTTCTTCTCATCATAATATTTTGCGTATCTAAATTGGGAAACACTGTATTAGGGGCTACAGTATGACACACTTGAATAGTCTACAGTGTTCACCTTCAGCACCGTTAATCTCCTAGGTTTACTATCACTATCTATCAGTATCTCAACAGCATATTGGGGAAACAAGGCAACATATAGTAATTCACCATAAAAAATGAAGAAAAAAAAAATAATTTAAACAAGGAAGTAAAATTCTTTCCTGGCCCCTTTAAACTTATGTGAGTATTTAGCTGCTGAATTTCTCATAATCAGTGTATGGTTTAGAGTTTCATGTGCTTCGGTTTTTATGCCACAAATGCTCCACACCGACCAAATTACCTACAAACATAAGTTATATTTAGAATGCAGTTATTTCACCTTTTTATATATTTTTGTTACAAATAATACTTCAGAAAAAGCCACTTTCAAATAAAAATGCTGTCTTGTTTGTTAAATTCCTTATACCTAACAAGAGGAGAGATGACTATCTACTGGGAAAAAAAAAAAGGCAGAAACCAAATGGAGTGAAAGCAAAAGCAAATGGGAATTGGGAGAAAAGAAAGCAGGAGAGCAGAACTCTTTATTAGTGACTTACCTCCTTGATGAGGCTCATGAAGCGGGTCCCAAAGCGCCACGGTTTGTGGCGGTTGCACTGCAGTGAACTGACAGTCATCTGTGGGAACTGCTGGACAGCCACTGACACCACATGGACTGCATCGTACATTAGTGCTGCATCCGTCTGAAACGAGAGCGACATCAGAACCGTGAGCACAAAGCAAACACGAGGCAGGCCAGCAGTGAGAGAAGGAAACAACAAATTAGCGCTGCTCATTATGCTAAAGGGAAGAAGTGGCCCTCTTGCTCATGCAGCACTGTAAAATGTAGCCTTGTTGCCAAGTCATACATGAGTTATGTCAGGATCTTCAGTCAGTCTCAGCTTTTCTCTTTTTAATGCTGTAAAAAGGGCTCAAATAGCTACTTTTCAGGATCATGGGAGTACACTAGCATCTGATGACTCATGTTACTTTTAAAAGCAGTGCGTTAGGGAGCTATATAAATTACTGTGTGCATGTTTGATTCAAGCTGGTTATTTTCATGAGTGGTGCAAAAGAAAAAAAAGAAACAAGTTGACAAAACCTTAGTTATAAAGGAAAGTGTACAGGTTCAGGAAGTAATGGTCTTTGTTTTGAAATTACAGACAAGTTTCCATCTCAACGGTGCTCAATTGATTAATTAATAACTTTTTTACGGGCATCAGTTCAAATCCCTATGGCAGAACTAATCAGTATCTTCAATAAATCAGAGGTAGATTAGAATTACATCAAAATCCACATTCATTTTAATAGTTTTCATGTCCCGTCCTAAATAAATAGGCTTAGGCATAGTGTGTGCTAAGTAATGTGGTATTAGCAAAGGGCAGAGACAGCCTCTCAGTACAGACTGTCATCCAGTCCAAGAAAGTGATATCTCTCTCCTGCTCTCTTTGATAAACAGGGGCAAGTCTCAGAACCAAAAGCACAAGAGGACCTTAGATTCAGCTGGTGGAAATGAGTGCTATGCCATCTGCTCAGCATACCTTAGAGAAAAGGGACCTATTTCCCCTTCTCATTCACATAATTAGTGAGCTGTGAAATTAGTTCTTTAATGGATAGGAAACCTGGAGATTATTGCACTTGTCACAATACAATGCAATGCAGTACAAAATGAGCTTATATAGTGCCTTTCATGCAAAGGTATCCCAAGGCTCTTTACAATAAAACTAAACATAAAACTGCAAAAATATTCTACCATTATAGCCCATAAGCTACTGTTAAGGAGAAAAATATATGCTCACATTTAAATGACTCTCCCAAGGAGAGATTTCAAAATTCAAACAGAAATAAATCCTAATTTTAAAATAGCCAGTATAATAGGTTTCAATGATCTCAGGCTCCAAGCAGTTTATGCAGGGGCTCCAAATCAGTCAGAAAATATTTTTGCTGCCAAATTGTTCATTATCTTCAAGGCATTAAAGTGCTTTTAAGGTATCTGATATTTGACAAGGAGGCAGTGAAACACCAAAAAGTTGGAATGACATGCTAAGTAAGCATCATGCAAAGTTTAATATTCTAGAAGCAAGACTTGGCAGTAGCTGAAGTCTAGACAACAGCTTTTTAAATAAACTACATAATAAGTACAACACATAAACCTGGTTCAGAAATACAAACTGTTTTTTGAATCAGTTTTACTTCTAAAACTGTTGTCATTGTACCAATGAAGGAAAATTGAAATTGCTATGAGACTTCAGTAAAAATAGCCCACAAAGAAGCAATCAGAAATTCAACAACAGCACCAACTGATTAGATGCAAAGGAAGCGGAATGGTTAAGACTTGTCAGAAGGAATCAAACGGACATTATGCCAGATGCAGACAAACATGGCTTTCTATCAAATTCTATAAGCCACTGAGGTGGAGATCTGTAGGATGACAAAAACACCCAAAGATGTCAAAGGCACATGATAAGCTCCAGTAGATACATGTTGTGGGGCACTGGAACAGGTTTCTCAGAGATGTAGATTTTCCCATCACTGCAAGCTTTCCAGGCCGGTTTGAATGGAGCTCTGAGCAACCTGGTCCATGGCAGGCAGGGTTGGGATTAGATGACCTTTAAGATTCATTCCAACCCCTTAACATTCTATGATTCTACGATTCTGCAAACATGTTGTCAAAATCTATTTCTTCATCAAAGACAAAGCACATGAGAAAGAAAATGCAATAGTGTCGTATCCATAACTCAGTTGACAAGCGCTGTCCTATAAATTTTCAGATAAATCTGAATCTGCATTTATCAGTTATTACTGATAGTAATATAAAGTTACAAACACATCACAAATTAAGTATATCTAGACTTTCATGCAAAGACAAATATGTTGCTAAAATTCTTTTAAAAAGTCTGAAGTTCTTTAAATATTCTAGAAGAAAATTACCTATTCAAACTAAAACAGAAGTAAAAAATTGACCTTGATAGATAGTATTCTTATTCGTTAATCAGTATTAAACTGAATTGGATCATTAAAAATTTCAATGGAAGACATTCCCTTAATGAATTTGACATGAGCTAAGCTTATTCTGATGATTAGCAAAGTATGCATATACTTTATTATGTTTTAGTTCTTATGCTATTTTTACCTGCATATTATCTGAATAATACTACTACAGTAAGTGGACTAGCTTATAATTTCATATGCAGCTCATTATTCTCTTCAAGATCATCTTTATCTTCCTATCTTTAGTCAGGAAACTTTTATCCCTGTGAGGTAAGCCCAACTACATTTAAAAGGTCACTGTTCATAGGGTATTGCTTAGTGTATGATGGTCACTAATGTATTCTGAAAAATTTTGTGCATTAATTAAAATGATGCTTAAGTTCTTTCAAGCGTGACTTCCTTAGCTGCATCAAGAATGAAACGATACCGCATATGCTCACAAATGTATACCTGCCTTTATTTCCTAGGTGACCATGACAAAAGTACTCAATAAATGCATAGAGGTGAGAGAACACTTTCACATTTTATTAACGAAGTCCTTGAAAAGGTGTGAACACATTAAAAGCAATTCATATCAAGACTTTAATCCATTGTGAAACTTATTTCATCATATACAATAAATAGTTTGTTACTGACTGGATTTCAGATCATAGTATCATCTGAAATAAACTTAATTCAGACTGACTGTGGTCACTGGTTTAAGTATTAACATGCCCATTTCATCTGCAACAACCTTTTCTTGCTAAGCTTGTATTTATGGCACTTGGCCTTCCAAGACTTTAGAACAGAATCAGAATGTTGCACTTGGCAAAAGGAGTGTTAAGTACACAAGGCAGGCCATGTTCCATAAGGAATGAATTTTCCATAGGCCTTTACAAATCATATTTTATTTCTTACACAAGAGTAATGCCCTGGATAGAACACTGGATACAAAGTCACGTTGTTGGATTTGGGTATTTTTTGACTCCCAATATATCCAGTCTATTCATAGTCAGGTTTATGAAGGACAGAGATGACGTAGCACAATTTGGAGAGTAAGAACAGCAGCGGTTCTTTAATCTGATAGCCTGAGCAAGTAGTAAATACAGGAGGTACAATGAACAGGACAGCTTATCCAAATCTCCTTCCTCCCCAGCATTAACTGTTTTAGGGAAAAGGAACACCATTTAGGCATCACTTCACAGTAAGGATTTACAGTGGTTACTTACTCATTTCAAAACCATCAAAAATGTAATATAATCACTTTAGCCTACGAAGCAGTACTTCTCCTTTGATACTTACTTATCCTTCTTCTCTTATATTTAGTGACAATTTAACGCACAATACATAATTATTAGTTTAAAAACCTTGAATAAATGGCATATTTCATAAACAAACAAAATACTTCCATTTTTTTTATTCTACCACCTGCCTTTCATCTTTCCCCAAATTACTTTTTTATTTTAGGTTATTTCTACTGTGAGCACAGTGAACAGAAAAAGGCCTCTGACCAAGGTTTTTGTTTTTATTATCATTATTTTCCTTTGAAGACTGATTTTCTTATAGAAGCTGCCTCCACTTCCTTTCTTTTCAACAACTGAAAAAAATTATGTGAGAAAATCTGGTGACACTGAGAAGTCAAGAAGAAAAGACTACCTACAGAGCAGGAGAGGTCTCATTACTGGCACTATTACTTTCCTTAAAGTTTGTCCTGTTTGATAAAAAATTAAAAAGTTGAATTTAAAAATTACTGGATACAAACTACAGAAACAAGAATGGGTTACATATAAAAATAAGCTAAGATTATTTTTACTAATAAAAATCTGTAGTTTCTTTCTTATAGATTCTACTATTGCTTAGTCAGAAAATTTTAAGGGCTAGATCTTGAATTTTGTTAGGACATGATTTTAACCCTGTAACAGAGTAACTAGTAACATAAGAACTTTTAGCCTCAGATTCTCATATAATGTGGTGCCAATGGTGCTAACATCACACTACTTAATTCACTACATATTCTTGATCAGCTGCCTCTGAACTGTACTTTCAAATTTGCCCTACAAAGAGATTTTTCAAGAAGGTCCAGAACAAGAGATTAATATTGAAGAAAGAAATTTTTCTTTGTCTTTTCCAGGTGTGCTAAAGAGCACAGAAACCAAGCATGGATGAAAAATATTACAAAACAAACAAAAAAGCCCTTATAACACAATAGGAGTAATTTTATCTTACTGATAGAGGCATAAGTTGTATTAGATTTAAATATCTTTAACAACTATTAGAACTTCTGCACAAGCCCATCAACAAAAGACATCTCAGTTAGATGATGCCTGACAAATGCAGCATTATGCACACAAATTCCAGAGACCCAACATACTACTACTATTCACAGAAAGCTCTCCCACACTCAAGGCAATTATAACAAGTGAGTGAAATTAAGAAGAAATGGCTTGCAAAACTAGTTCCTCCCCTACTCAGCTAATAAAATCTATTGCCCCTGAAATCATTTCACTTAATTCTCACTTGCTAACACATCCCACAAAACCATTTTGCTAAGTGAGATTTAATAAATCTCTCAGCCTGGGATTAAATTTTACTGTTTTATGAACTGTTAAATTGCATTGTATGCTTATTAATGTTCATGTTTTCCTACTTCTTGACACACTCCTAACTCCACACTGGGGTGCAATTAAGAAAAAAGTGCAGATATATTTTTTCACCCCCAAAAATGCATTCCAATAGGGAACAAGATATGAGCAGCAGTAAGCTATAAACAATGTTCATCTAACTTTTTAAAAAATGTTAGCTTTTTTTTCCCAAAATACACTAGAATTTTAAATAAGACATTGCTGCTTAAATTATTTTTTAACATTTAGTGGTCTAGTGAATTTTTAGAGGGAGTTGGTTTACAGAGATGTGTATGTGATTTTAAGAAGAGACAAAACAGATGTAAATTATTTTCCCCATCACCAAAATACTTAATATCCAAACAAAGCAGATCATTTATTTCATATATTATCAAAAAGTACTTTACACCAGCAAAAATTCTTTAATTTTTTTTTAATCTAGCAAAGTTACCTAGTCAGGTAATTTTATGTTTTAAAGTGTAATTTTCTCTTACACAAAAAGACAAAAGAAAAGAAAGTATTTCCTCTTTTGACTCAATACCTCCTAGTTTGATGTCCAATTCAAAGCAAAATAGCAAAGTGGAACATGAAAAATTACAATTTTTTAGAAAATGCCACAAAGAAAAAGGAATAGGAAAAGCACTCCAAATGATAGTGATATGGTTTCCATACTTCTTCTCATTGCATTGTCATTATATAGGAAATAATATACATTCTTTCATTGACAGAATCAACATGTATTTCCTGGTATAAAAGTTTGAAGTGGTAGAACTTTTTTCATCTCTCAGAGCATTCTTAGATAGCAATGTAATTTAATAGAATATTTAGGTGTTAAGAACCTGGAAGTATATGAAAATGAGTTAGGTGGGTAGCCACTTATTGCAGCTTGATTTTAACTTATTGTAGGTGAAACTTTCAGACAACTTGACATATTGTCAGAAATAGACACTGAAAATCTGTTTAGCAAGTAGTTTAAACACAGGTTTCCCTGAAATAAGAACAGCAGCAATATTTCTCCCATCTTCTTGACCTTTGATTGAAGACCTGAATTTCATTCTAGCAAATAAAACGTTAAAGATTTAGAATACAACCTGACATGAGGAGGAAATTTTTTAATTATTTTTTTCTGACAAGAACACCTTGTCATTCTTTTGAAGCAAGAGCTTAAATCTGAATTACAAGAGAAAAATTTCATTTAAGGGAATAAGTAGTGTTAAGGAAACTTCCCTGCCCAACCATCCAGGAGCCACTCTGGCAACCACACTCACACCCCCTGAGCTGGGGCAGGAGCCCCTCTGCAGCCTCACCCCCCACACTCACACACTCACACCAGGTTTCCTCACCAGCTCGACCCCCGCTTTCCCACAGCGGTCTCAGATGTCCAGATCCTTAAAATTTAATCATGGTGCAATAGTTTAATAAAAAAACAACAGCTGAAGATGGTGCCTGCAAGGAGGGACCCAGAACAAAGGAATCCCTGGGCTTTTATGCCCTCGCAGTCTAAGCACAGGAAAATGTGGGACCCATCAGCTCCTGCCACAGTGTCTCCGAGTGTCCGGTCACCTGGCAGGGTGATGCAAAGGATTGGCAGTTCCTGGCCTCTTGCCTGGGGCTCCCTGCCACCCAGAGCTCAACCTACAGCTCGCACACGGAGATACCTGCACTCAGTGTATTCCTCAACAGTAGGAAGAGATTGAGAATATGTAGAGATGCATCTTTGGAGGCTTCAATGTCTTTGGTTGCATGACAGTCTGGTTTCAAAGCCAGTCTCTCTATCCTCTTGCATAGTTTCCTATTCTGATTGAAGGTTAAGTTGCGCCTGATTTCCTGAACTTTCTGATCAGCTTCTGGTTCTCACTTATTTTAAAATCAATCATCTATTTGACAGGTTATCTGTCATTACCTTGTACAAGGGTTCAGAGTGGTTTATTTCTTTTCAACCACAGAAAGAGGAAAAAGCTCCCAATATAAATTGTTCAGCCTATCCGGTGATCTGCATTTACCTGGAATAATGGAATAAACACTAACAGTTAGGGGGGAGGGGGAGGGAAGTAAAAAAAAAAAATTTCTAATTTTTTGAAATGTATTTCTTACATATTCTATTTTCTATGAATTCAAAAGATGCTGTAGATTTCTCATCATGTCATAAACCCTACTAATCCAAGAATAAAATTACCTTCAGTGTATTGCTTGTAATAGCAAAAGTCAACTGATTGCATAAACTTTTGCAGAATGTGCTTATAATATACAATTAAGAACAAGATGATGTGAGGTTTTTATTTAAGTTCTATAGTTTTATATGCATATAAATTCCTACATATTCTTAAAAACAAATGTACCATTTCCAGGTGAAAGATATTCTGAAGTACTTTCTCAACCTTCCTTCTGAACTTTAGAAATTATGATATGTGCTATAATATTTTTTGCAATGAAATACCCCATCACACTCTTATATACTTTAGGGATAGATAGCAAAACCTAATTACAAGGAACAATGGGTCATTATTCGGTCTTTGGTAGTCTATTTCTTTTCATCTGTTCTCAAGTTCAAAAAATCAATATGACTGTGATCTCTGCAACTCCATCAACCACATCCACAAAAAAGACCTGACTGCCATTATATTAGCTCAGCATTCAAGACTTATCACACCACATGAAAAGTCCTTCTGCATGAGCAATTCATAACTAATTACAGAAAGATCCTACCCAGCATATACAACGAATACTTTTGTAGCCACATGCAACAAGGAAGTACTCCTGGCAATAGAAATGAGAGGCATAAAGCTAATATAACACAGAGATTAAATGTAAATCTGATCAAAAATAGAGAGAAAACCCCACACATTCTAAAGAATGGATTGCTAAATATTCTATTTTTGTATCCTGTAGAAATAGTACCTTATTTAAGGATTTCAGAGCTTTCACATCTTCAAATTAGGTAGGTAAAATGACAAAAAAAAGGTATATTGATGATTTTGAATGCAAATAAAAGAATTATGAGTGTTCGTAATAAATTTCCTTTTCCTGCTTTAAATTTCTCTTCTCTTAGAAAGGACTAATGATACAGACTTTAATATCTTTAGCAAAAGAGATTATATGTAGAGCATTGCAAAGTTCATGCTTGCAGGAGAAAACAAATTGCTAAGCAGTATAAAACATAAGTAATGCATGAAAGAGTATACATTTATTTCAAAATAGAATTCTGCTTTATGTCAGTCTTCTATAATTCTTTTATTAATTTATGTCCTATGGCTCTGTTCTAAATAAGTTGGGGTTTTTTTATTTTGAACTAATAACCCCTTGAAATCAGTAATACCTAAAGAAAAAGGTATTAAAGACACACTGCTGGCCTGCAACTTAGAAAATCAATCTTTTTTTAGATTTTAAAAGTAGATCTTTTATGTGGGGATTTTTTCATCTTAGAGATTGTTTAGAGGTTTGGAGTTTTTTTGGTTTTGTTTTGTTTCATTTGACAAACCTATTTTTAGATTCTTCACTGTTTTTTTCATAGATCTTGACCCTTTTGTCTGCTATATGCAGATAATAGTCTATACACATTACAGAAAATCAAACTTGATCTTGCAATATTATTTTATTTTTCTTTGTCATTGTCCTCCACCAACTGCCTTTCTCTGTATTACAACTTTTTCATTTCAATGAAGTTCTCCATTAATCTTTTTTTTTCAGAAAAAACCTTTTCATCATGTTATGACGCTAGTTATAATAATCAGATTCTCATAAATTGTTGATTCCAGGTTCACAGAGTAGACACAGAATTAAATGCATTGACATATTTGCATTAGACACATTTTGTTTCGATTAAAATCTGCTTACGGTAAGGCGATTTATTCAGTGACTGAAAAGCTGCATTGGGACTTGTGACACTACTTTTCTGGGCTGTCTTCTAAAAATGCCTTCATAAAAACAGCTAACATTGACTATTATTCTAATATACTAGCCCACAAAAAATTACCTAATTTAAGAACAGCTTCAAATTGTTGTGGTTCAGGAAAAGCTGAGTAACTTCTAATGGGATCCTCAATGGCTAATGAAGAGGGGTACCTTGACACTGAAAGCTTGTTTGAAACTTTAGGTACTTAGATATCCTTGAAGAGCAAAGCACACAGATATAAAAAGCATATTAAAAATAAGACTGCACAAATTTAAAAAGTAACATAAAGAAAAATTGCATGTGTTGGGTTTATGTATATGAACTTTTCAAAACTTAAAATTCACTTGTAGAAATTCAGTGCTAGAAGGAATACAGGCTTATTAATCAGAACTCAAACTGATATTGCTATCATGTTAGACATAGATGCTCTTCTGGTGGATAAAAGAACCAACCAGAGTCTTCACACTGATTGGATTTTTTTTAATATATATTTGAAACTTGGTATATTCAGTAAAATTTGTAGCAATATACAAAATTCAAATTCACACAGTGATTCATCCTGAAAATTTTGGAACTCTCTTTAAGCACAGTTCACTTTCAAAGGGATATTTATATCATAAAGCCAACTGATAGTATATAATTTTCATAATTACTAAACCAAAAATAGGAATTGAAAAAAGTGAATATTCTTCCAGCTTTTTCAATACTCCATCAGGATTCCATCCATCAGGGTAACAGTCAAATTACTTCACTGCATATAAATATACATTTAAAAATAAAAATATGTCCAAACTTATGCAGAATTTTTAAGAATTTCTTTGCATGTCTCTGACTAATCTGGTGGGAATTTATTTTTGCTGAAATGTCCATATACCTCTTAACTATGCTTAAGCAAGGTTTAAAAACATATTTTTCATACCATTTATCTTATTTTTCAGAACATAGTCCATGTCTGAAATTGCAGACTGTAAGAAACAAGAAAGAAGAGAGAAGAGAAAGAAAATCAAGGATATATAAAAGTATTTAACGTAAGTATCACAAGGATTCCTATTTTTCTCATTCATACTCACAAACAACTCTGCTAGCCAAATGGCCTTTGACAGATAAAGCAATATATTAGTCTTGTCTCTAAAACTAAATGGGAGAGATTATTGATCAGGTATGGAAAAATTTGCAGGAAATTATATAATATTTTTATGCTCCCTGGATAGTGAGCAAACTCAAAATATAGTGTGATAAAATTAAAATCACAAAGGATCACATTTCACTTAGATGCCTAATGTTATGGTCTTATCAAAACAGGTTGTTTTGCAAAGAATCCTGCACAGAAATAAACCCAATCAGGGTAAAAAAATTTTCATCTTATTTTCTTCATCTCCTATTTCCTATAAAAATTTTCATGGATAGTGGAATGATGCAAATTCATAGAAGGAAAGTTGTTTCTCCTGAAGTTGTTAGTCTAAGATGTTAACTTCTGCCCTTAATAAAAGAATTCCAGACACCACAGAGTGCAGTAAATGTCATGGTTGTTTAGAAAAACCTTTCCTGACTGGTCATTAATAGCTCGAGGCAGCCGGCAGCATACAAATGATATCTACAAGACAGTAGTTTCTTCATTTTAACATGATTATCTATTTCATCATCTAATGAAATTGGGAAGGCCTGAGTAATCTAAAGTTTAAAAGGTAGATATTTCAAAGTCTCAAAGTTATTAGCAGTTGATTTCTTTACAATTTTTAATCTAATATTTAATTAAAAGTGTAACAAAAAATTATCCAGTTATAAAAATCACAAAAAGTCTTTCAGTTCCAAATAGGTACAAGTATTGCTAATTTGTCAGAAAGAAAGCAATGTAAGAGAATGATTTCTGCATGAGTTCTTTATATTGAAATATCTGAGAAGAACTAATCTATCCATAGTAGTACCTTAAGAACCTCAATCTCGCAGAGCTCTGGTTCACCAGAAACACTGACACAGGAATACTGAAATTTGACACCAGAGCCATTAGTAGGACAAGACTGCCAAAGCATAGGTAGGAAGAACCCTTTAATAACGTCTCAATTCTCATAACTTCTTATTATGTTTTCCATGAAACTGCTTACTTTCTAAATGATGTAGAAGAGTTTTCCTCTTGCGTGTTTCCACAAAGAAGTTAATGTATAAGAGTCTGCTTCCATAAAAATTTAGCTAAATTAATTTGATTTAAAGCCAAATGCTTTTAACAGGCTTGTTTTGATATTTTAAACAAGTATTAAATCTATATTATTTACTTCCCTTTCTCTATATGGCTTTTTCTATGTCTATTTTTGCTTTAGTCTGTCACCAAAACAAAAACAACACTTGCCCACTTATTTCCCTCTCATTAAGACTTGTTCTCACTATAATTTTTGAAGGCTTCATTACTGTGAGATATTTGCCACAGATTTTACTTTTGAACAGCAGCAAGCTTTTGAAGTGACTCTCCTGATGTGCGACACCACAGAGCAGCGCTCTGGTGCACACCATGAAGAGGTCTCACAATGCATGAACCAGGTTCTCTTAAGATAAAATTCACTGAAAGTTGTGATTGGGGGCTGTACTTTATGTGCTCCATCTGCTAACTGGATTTGTCTAAAGGAATGAACTAGCAAGAGTCTGAAGCAAAGTAGCTGGAACTAGAAGAGTATGAAATAAGAAGTGGCAGGTTTTTGGCACCGACAGCTTTGCTATATGAGGCTGCCTCCAATGGGCCTTTTCACTTGCTATTGAAGCCATGTCATATCTAAATTCCAGTGATCACTTGAGAAAATCTGGTGCCATCTTCAGGTTTGTTCTCTTCTGTTATTATTCTGAAAATATTAGTCTTATCTTCATGCCATCTCTAATTCAAATGTACAAATCCTTATCCTGCTTACTCAAAGAAAGATAAAAATACACCTCTGATTTGAAAAAAAGAAAAACTTTCTGCCCAGAAAGGATGGTGGCTACCCATTTAAAGTATGAGGAAATGAAAAACAATAAAGCATTTTCAACTCTACAAATATGAAGGATGGATATGCAATTTATTTATAGAAGATAATAGCTTTTTATAGTGGTCAATAGAGGGTTGGGTTGAAAGCCATTTGTCAGACTGAACAAATGCACAAGAATTGAAGACGGGAATGGTTGCCTTTGGCTCTAACAGTTAAAAACTAGTTATCAATCTTCATCTAAGTCTTCAAGGAGCTTCTCTTGGTGAGCAATCAATACTGCATTTTCCACAATAGCTCATTTAATTATTTTCATCCTAAATATCCTGTCAGCAGGGGGAAGTCTTCCTGATTTTAATTAATTTTGAGATCATTGATTTTTTTTGGCTTTTCCTTTCCTGTGGTTACACATGCAGACACAAAGGCACAGACATACACTTTTAGCCTGCAGGCTATGTAAGATGTATGACAAGTCCTTGGTGAAAACCCTGCATATAACTGTAGTATACCTAGATGACATGCAGCTTTGCTTTTAAATCTTTAACCTTCAACTGCTGCAAATGAGCCTCTGGCATCTAAACCTAGTTGGACAAAATAGTAAATTGAAAAGCATGTTTGCTGGAGAGTTTTCAATTAAAGAATCCTTAAATCAATAGACACTAAGGATATCACAGCCACAAGCCTGCTATAAGTTACAGAGAAACACAAAGACAGAAATCTGAAGTCAGAGAACTGAAAACAGTAGTGGAAATCATGAACTTACATTATATTTGTGTATAAATAAAGATGTTGTATTGATGGATCTCATTAACACCCAAAATAAACTGCTTTAGGGTCCAGAGTGCTATGGCACATCTCCCCTATGCTAAATAGTAGAAACAAACAAGACAGAATGCAAGTCACTCAGAACAGAGTCTTAAAATTTGTGAAAGACAAGCTCATAAAAGAAGTTAAATAAAAAAGGTTTAGTCTGTATACCTTCAGAGAATAATGCATCTTCTACATGAGAATCCTTGCTTCCCTTTCTCAACCCTCTTAATTCCGACATTGTAAATTGATGAGATGACTGCTCTCAGGGCCCCCAGAAAAAGCCTAGGAACCAGGGAATGGAACTCAGAAGCTCACTTTTTCCCCTTAGAATAACATTAGTATTCCTGTCTAAAAAGTGTTGACAATCAGGTAATAAAATATTATTTTGAACCACCTAAAAATTTTAAATGCTTCTTGGTCTGTATATAGATCTACCTGTATCAGGGATACTCATGCATAAGTAAGCAGGCCCATTAAGAAAAAGGAAGTCTCCATTTTAAAAAGCACTCAAAAACACGAATAACTGAAAAACTGTATATCTGCCGTTTAAAAGATCAGATGGATTCATTTCAGTCATATGTACAGCTTGTAAACCCATTTGTGTCACTTCTACCTTTCTTACGGAAGGAGAGGGAAAAAAACACCAATCTGTAGTAAATAAATTGGCAACTACACATATGAAGAATAATTAAAATCTACATGCCTTCTAGAGTAGTTAAAAACTTCTTCATTCATAGCTCCACTGCCAGAGATGACATTTTGTTTGTAGCCAATAATAAAGCAATTATATATGGTTATTCCTATTTAACATGGCATGGAATAATTGTGGAATTACTTACTTTTGTAAAAAGAGTATAAGTTCTTAAGATGCCAGTACATCAGAAACAAAGCGAAGTGATACATTCCGTATTAATACCACTGTACAAGGGACAGAATTTTCTGGATCAACTAAGGTCAGAAAAGATACAGTATTGCAGAAGAAAAATTAGAGTCACATTAAAGGGATACATAATATCATTAATTACCCAGCTTCTAGCTTCAGTCTTGAAAAGAGAGGCTGCTCCTAACTACAGCAGCCAGTTATGAATGTTTTCCATCAATATTCTTAGGCTAGACCTTGGACAGTGTTTCCACGTGCAGCTCTTCATCACAAAGTGGTTTTCTCAACTATCTTTCCCTGGAAATGATAAAAATTGCCTCTAGAATAAACCCAGTAATTTCTTTCTCTAAATCTATGAAGTTTAAATACATTTAGTTTAAATCTGAGAAGAAAGTGGTGGGGTTTTTTTTGTTTTGGTTTGGTTTGTTTTTACAAATTAAAAAAAAAAGTATTTAACATTACTTAAGTTTGTTAAAATCTGAACAAAATTATCAGATTAAAATACTAGTAAAATATCATCACTATATTCTCCTTGGATGAGCTACTGCTGTCTAAATAGCTATGTATTAAAATTCTGAGAAAGTCACTCTCTCTGCCACAATCCATTAAGCCGTGTATAGTATTAACACAACTGAAAGAATTTGGAAAGTAGATGTTTGTTTGAAAAATGAAAGGTGGGAAAAACAAGACCAGGAAGCAGTTCTGTACTTCAGAGACAAATGCCGTTCCTCTCACAGATGTTCCTCAGGGAAATAAACAGCAGCAGCAAGGCCAAGTCAAGAAAGCTCTCTGAGAAGAAAAGCAAGATTGCAAAGTACTCCACCACATGCTTACATTCCTCTGGGAACTGTTATCTTGCTCAAACAAATCCAACTCACTAAAACTGACAGTTGTGCACAGCTCTTTATCCTTAAAGGATTAACATTAGGGAAAAAATATGAAGGGGAAGCATCTTTCAAGATGCAAACTAACTGAGAGAGTATCTAATCACTGCTGCTAAAGAAAGGAGTATGTGCTGAGACTCCAGTCTCTTTTTCTTGTGCCTGACTGGCACAAGAGATCTGCTGACGGTTTTTCAAGCAGGTTTACATTCTTAAGAGGAAAAAGTTAGGAAACTGAGGCACCAAATTATCCTTAGAGAGCAGTAAATATATGAATAAACCTCTTAGAGACTGAACACCTGTTTACATACACATTTATGTACATTTCAGAGCTATTTGGATATACATGTGGCTTTGTGTATGAATATTTTCCAAGTGCACTACCTTTTAAAAATTTCATCCTGGTGAACTCTAGATTTACAGAACAAATTGTTACAGAATTCAATTCTATAACTTCAGCCATCTAGAAACTACCAGGAGAGCAATTAATTAAAAACTGTGATTCATCTGGTTATCCTGAGATTAGAGGAAGCCTGGACTTATAGCTTATGCTGTACCCTACTTTGGGTAAAACTCTCTTGACAGATTTCAAGCACTTCACATTATAAAAACTCAAGATCGGAATGGAAACTGTACTATGCAATTTCTATGAAACAAATCAAATATCATTATATAATTACAATAAGCTCTATCCCACCCAAGTTAAGTCCAAGGGAGTAAACTGTTTCATTGGATAACACTGTACTCATTTTAGAAGTTAGACAGGATGCTTCACAGCTGTGGTGATCCACAAATATGGATCCCTGTCTCTGCTAAGCAATTTGCTCTCTAGGCAAGCTGCGGCAAGACTGTTTCTAAAAGGATTGAAAATATGTCGTTGCTTTATCTACAGGGTGATTTCAGACACACAAATGAGAAGCAACGGATCAAAAATAATACAAATATATTATTATGAAAGAAGATTAGCTGAACACAATTCCAGTTTTCTTAATCCCATTCATTCTTTACCATAAGACGTGGGAAAGGGAATATGAGACGTCCCACATTTAGCATTTATCTGAAGTACTTGGACAATAAATAAAACATCTTATGTTAATTGTAGCAGAGCAGACAGAACAGATAACACAGTTGTGCTTATTACTCTAATTCAAGCAGCAGAAGAAAAATATTTTTGCCTCAAAATTTTGTGTTTTCCTGTTTAATTCATAATTATGCAAAGTAAAAAGAAGATGCAGGATATACCTTAAAATCTACCTTAAGAATAGACTTCTAAAACTGAAGATGCAAAGCCCATTGAGACCAGTGTATCTTTGCTTATAACCATTTTCCTTTTTAATAGAAGTTAGGCAGCAGGTAGTATTTCACAGTTTTAGCATGCACGTTGACTGCCTCATCAGCCATAAAATCATAAACGTTCCTTGCAACTACTCAAAGTATAATAGCAGGAAGGTTTTAGACATTTCCTAAATGTATTTTTCTGTCCTGACCTCCCTTATTCTGAACAACCAGCACTTCAGATTGTTCCACGTCTGTAATTCAAAGCACTGCACATTATTTTATTGAGAAATTTTAACAATATTTTGAAATTAGCACCTGTACAGAAGTTTGTTTCCTTGGATATTCTTCCACAGGTTTACTTAAGCTCAACTTTTAACCCATATCTTGAAGGGATGTGCCACTAGGATCACACAGAAACCCTAAAGTGACAGGCAACTCCCTCAGGAAATGGGTACTGTACACATTCACTGGTGCTAGAGATCTTTGAAACAACTGATTAAGATGCACAAAGGTCAAGTGCAAGACAAAAATCTTTTCTAGAAGGGGAGGATGGAGAATGAGAGTCCATTATTTCTGCTTGGAGTGTAAATGCATTTCTCTGTCCGGCCTCAACAGTATCCTGCCTCCCTCTACCCCGATTACTTTTACTTACTGAAACTCTACTAAAATAGTTAACCACTAAGGATTATAAGAGTAATATGTGAAACATATAAAGAAGTAAGGAACTCTGTCAATAATGCAATTTAAATGGGTTCAAGCTATGATAAACAAAAACTGTGATATCAATACACACACAAATGCACAATAAATAAGATACAGAGCTCATGAAAAACAAAAACTACTGAAGGAGATTATCTTTTCTATTTATACTGGAAACCTTTCTCACAATAGTATTCAGAGAAAAGAGAAATATCAGAAGGGTTAACCTAATCTTGCTACTTTAATGTAGCTCCTCAGGGTGAGTGCAGTAGAGATGCTTGCATACTTAAAATTATTTCAGCTGCAGGTAGAAATAAAGTGGCAGAATAAATGATTTTCAGATTAAGGAATTTTCAAACTGCAACAAAATATGGAACACTTGTGAAACATATCCAATGTGGTTTTTCTATCTTATCAAGTTCACATATGAACAACACAGATACTAACCACTGCAAATAAAAGATAAAAAACAGTCCAATTTCAAGTTCTTCCAAAACAGATTAAATAGAAGAAATTTGGTAAATCCGGATTACAAAGGGAAAAAGCTTACACTTTTCTAATTAAATGCATAATCATAGATGCAGATGCATGTTAGCAATGCTAAATGTCTTCTGTTTTAATGAGCCATTTGAAATGAAATGGTTGCCTGCAATTAGACATCTGCAGTCCAAGGACAGCAAGCCAACTGTGTAGTCTGTCTGCCAGAATTACAGTTGCATTCCTCAGCAGGACAATAAGGAGAATGGATAATTGTAATTATAACATATACATCCCTTAGTGTTCTTTGGTTGAAAGAGTGTGAACAACAAGGGCTCTTAATACATTTAATTGCTGGCTGCTAATAAAGGGTTGTCAAAAAAAGAACCATTTTTAAAATGCATTCCAATTCCACTACAAATTACAAACCAAGGTCACTAAGTACCCACCTGAGGACTCAATCTCCCAGAAAACTGTAATATCCTGTAAATATCTAGTCACACAGGCCTGGTGTTCAGAAAGTTTCAAGCTCATATGTGAAAGCAAGCTGAAGACATGAGAGACAACAGAGATATTATTCTAGGAAACATGTTGCAAATTCTTTACTCACATTCACTTTGTAAATGTCTTTGCAAGCTTTTTATATGAAAACTTGAATGAAGATCCTAAATACTTTTTAGATGTGCATATTTCTGTCTCTTTCCTTATACACTTAATATTTCACCTATGAAAATGTTTCCATTCCCCTATAGGAATAGGACAAAAAAGAAATTGGAATTTATCTATTCAAACTCAGGGCAGAAATCATAGCTGCATTCCCTGAGAGAATGCTTCTCTCATTTAGCCAAATTATTAAAAAAGAAAAATAGAATTTAATTAACTTCAGGTTTTATCTTTCATTCAGTGCTGCTCAACTTTGCACTTTATTATGAGGATTCAGGAGTAAAGACCTTATTATTTCTTCTGTCTTTGCTATATATTCTGAACATGGATTGAAATTTCACTGTGCTATTACTATAAGCTCTTCTGCAGCAAGCAGCCACCTGAACTGCTCTATTCTGTGAAATCACACTGATTTTTTAAAATATAATTCATTCGTAGTATCGACAAAATAAGTGAGAGCATCATACAGAAATAAGCATTCTTCCAAGCTTATACACAGGCTATCATGTTTAGTTTTTAGGTAAGATTTCTTTAACGCAGTTACTTTCCTCCATTTTTATTTTCAACAGTTCCTAGACGAAGCTGAAACTGAGATTTTACACTTCTTGAATTAAAGAGATTCAATTTTCCAGATGTGACACCTGACTAATTCATTGTATCCTCTTATATACTTCTCTCAGGTCAACCAACCAACTTCCTGAATTCCTATAATTTTTGAAACCGTGGAAATGATCTTTATACTAATACTCAGTATTGTTACACTGAACCTTTGGGAACCCAGGCCTCGGAATGGAATCCACATGCCTTACATAACTCCATACCCAATGCACAGGACATTTCAGAACACAATTCATCTTAGCCAGCACTCTAATTCAGCTAGCCAGTAGCAACGGCTCAGCACAAAATAAAATTTCTTTCTTTTTTAAATATTTGAGAAGTGTGGAACCTCCATAACACAGGCATCTAAAGCCTACAAACCACTCCTCCTCGGCAGGCCTCAGCCACTCATTTATAAAGAGACACAACTCACTGAAACTTTTGAAAACTTTGCCTCCATTTAATCAGAATATAGAGAAAACTCACATTCTTTGACTGGCAGATGGGAAGCCTGCTGGAGTATAACAAATTAAGGAAAAAATTAATAGACAACTAGTTGTAGATGAAGAAAATAAGTTATTAGACTCTAGTCTCCTAAAAGCATAAAACCAAAGTTTGGTTTCCAAGTGCTACCTAGGAATGGTTGAGATAGTCATCCTGGCTCTTGTCTTAGAACAACTGTCTTCAAAGTAGAGGAAGACAAATAAAAGATAAAGGAACATAGGAGAAAAAGCATTTTATTATAAGATTCTGAACAGAAACAACTAACATTTTCTAGGTCTTGCAATTTCACCTTTTTCTCCTTTCAGTGGAGGGAAGAAAATATGAGGAGAACATCAAGTTGCAAGTCAAAATCTAACTCAGCTTAAAAATGCTAAATGTAAGACATTATGCTGGGCATAAAACACAAAAACTAATTAATATNTGGCTTTGTAGCAATATTTGTGGAATTATAAGTTCTCCTTAAACTTGATGTTCAGAAAAGTTCTGCAGATTTCTGTCTACTATTTATTACCTTCATTGCCCTTGTCAATTTTTCCAGTTAAAAACCTCTGGTCTTCATCTGAAGATGCTTCAGTCACCACCATAAACCTCATGCTGACTACACAAGCAATTACGGATGTTTACACTCTATGCTGTCATACTTCATTCCTTATTTGTGTGTTCCAATGAATAACACATTTACTATCAGAACATGGCTCCAAGCAACTCATGGGAACATGATTCAGCTAGTTCTTTTAAAAACATTTAAAAAAAAATAAATCGTTACTTTCAAAAGCAATCCCTGTTCATCAACTTTCACTAAACTTCTGGATTATCACTGACATATTGCTACAAAGCCAACAGTTTATTTCACACAGTTGTTCTTCATTTTCTAAAAGTACAGAGCACCCAAGTAGAACTATATTTAATGAGGACTGGATCTCTTCTTTGGACATTGTCATCATGAGGTGTTATTCAGCATACAAAAGTTATTTCTTTAATCTGCCCATAGAGTAGAAAAGTACTATAATGAGTAAAGAAATTCTTTGCTTCATAGAATCACAAAATGGTTTGGGTTGGAAGAGACCTTAAAAATCCCCTATTTCCAAAACCTCCTGCCATGGACAAGACACATTCCACTAGACCAGATTTCTCAATGCCCCATCCAACCTGGCCTTGAACACTTCCAGGGATGGGGCAACTTCTCTGGGCATCCACTACTTCTCTGGGCAAACTGTCCCAGTGTTTCACACCCTCACAATGAAGAATTTCTTGCTGATATCTAATCTAAACCTGCTCTCCTTTCAGTCTGAAGCCATTCCATCTTATCCAATCACTACATGCTCTTGTGAAAAGTGCCCCTCCAACTTTCTTGTAGGCTCCCTTCTGGTACTGAAAGGTNTCCTCCCCTCTCTTGGAGCCCCTTTCAGTACTGGAAGATGCTATAAAGTCTCCCCAGAGCCTTTTCTTCTCCAGGCTGAATCTCCCCAACACTCTCAGCCTTTCCTTATAGGAGAGGTGTTCTATTCCTCTGATCATCTCTGTGGTCCTCCTCTGGACTTGGTCCAACAGGTCGATGTCCTTCCTGTCCTGGGGACACCAGAATTGGACTCCAGAACTCCAGATGGGGTCTCAGGAAAGAAGCATAGAGGGGGAAAATCACCTCCATCCACCTGTCAGTCACAACTCTTGTGATGCAGCTCAGGATACAATTGGCTTTCTGGGCTGCAAGCCTACATTTGACCTGGATTGCTTAATCAATAGGACAAGGCATATTGTATGAAGTTCAACAAGGCCGAGTGCTGGATCCTACACTTC
>WEKY01055351.1:0-14756 GCA_013390045.1 Picathartes gymnocephalus
GCCCAGAGCTGGACACAGAACTTAAGGTGCAGCCTCACCAGAGCTGAGTACAGGGGGATGATCCTTTCCCTCATCCTGCTGGCCACACTATTTTAATTGACAAGTATGATATCATGTGTCTTGACTCAGAAGAACTGAAGAGATAGTAGTCGGAGGGACACAGCAATGGCCTCTGCCAGGAAGCAGTTTCTTCTGAGGTTAATGCTCACAAGGAGAAGCACTGCAGTTCCTGAAGGAATCATTTCTTGTAACGAGCTTGTATGGAAAGCTGTTTAATTTGCCTGCCATACTGGGGTTTTTTTTTGTTTGGTTGGTTTTTTTTGTTTGTTTTTTGTTTGACTACTTGTCAACTTCCAGTACACTTCATGTTAGCACAAACCCACCAGAACATCTTTAATGCTGTCATATTCCACTCTTAATTCACAGGTAAGGATCTAAGTGTGAATTCAGCTACTATCCACTGCAACTTCGAAGGCTATATTGAGAAGCCCCCATTCGTCAATTCAGCTCTGGTTTAAACAAGTGTTACTGTGTTTCCTTGTGTTTCCTAGGAGCCAACATCTTTCTTACCTCATCTGGACTGATTAAACTAGGAGACTTTGGCTGCTCAGTGAAGTTGAAGAACAATACCCAGACAATGCCTGGAGAAGTGAACAGTACCTTGGGGACTGCAGGTGAGGAAGCTTGTGCTAGGCAGGTACTTGTCTAGTTACTGTAAAAGAAGATACCTCTGCCAGAAGTCTGGGCTGGAGTAAAAACCATGTGTTTCAGGGAAACTTGATTTTATCTTAGCTAGTTTTGTGCTTTACATCCAGAAGCCAAAACAAATCGGTGAGTGATATAATGTGAGAGATAAAGCTGTATTTGTCTGGTAACTGTAGAAATGCTGGAACGTGTGTTTTCTGGGGTTGTATTTTTATCTGCAGCCTTACTGAAATAGTACTCTTTTCACTAAACAGCTGCTTGATTGATTTTCAGAAAATGGCAGTAATTGAAAGCATGTACTGTAACAGCATTTTTGCTATCACTTTTCAAACTGAAAACATATCGAAGAGTAAGAAACCAGCAAATGGCAAAACTTACCAAGAAGACCTGAGCAGTAATTCACTGGGTATTTAAAAAAGCACATGGTTTACCCAGTCAGTCACTTGATGTATACTGTTCTTTCTGCTATATGAACTGATGGCATCATATGTGTTGTTTCAAAGCGTACATGGCTCCAGAAGTAATCACTAGAGCTAAAGGAGAAGGGCATGGACGTGCAGCAGACATCTGGAGCCTGGGCTGTGTTGTCATAGAGATGGTCACCGGCAAGGTAGGGATGTTTCGTGCACTGGTGAAATGCAAACTGTTCTCAGCAATTTTTCTGCAAATTCTGTCCCACTCTCAGCAATTTGTCACACTCAAGTCTGGAACGACTGGGATGGTTTTTCATTTCCTGGAGTACAGAAATACATGCTCTAGTGGGTAGCAAGTTACTCACTAAAGCTTGCACTTAGCAATGCTGTTAACTATTGCAGAGGCCTTGGCATGAATATGAGCACAACTTCCAGATCATGTATAAAGTGGGGATGGGTCATAAACCTCCTATTCCTGACAAAGTGAGCCCAGAAGGGAAAGACTTCCTTTGCCACTGCCTGGAAAGTGACCCAAAGATGAGGTGGACGGCCAGCCAGCTTCTCGATCATCCTTTTGTCAAGGTTTGTCTGGTGACTTTGGCTACAAAAACTGCAAGACGGGATTTGGGAACAGCTTTTAGTTGGCTTCTTTGTTCTCAGTGATGCCACAGGGCTTGGTACCATGGTGAGGGGCTGGTAGCAAGTTGATGCTGTCCAGGAAACATGGATTGGCAACACAGAAGCACATGTGTTATTTTTAGCAAGCATTTGACTATCGGACCTGGTGTGCACTATGCAATAAACTTTCACTGCTGTTTTGAAATGCATTATCTTTATGTTAAAAAGACAAGTCAGGCTTCAACTCGGTGGTAGCTAATTTGATCTGAAGGGTTCTGCAGCAAAATCTTTAACAACTACAGATGCACAGGTTTTTAGAGATAAGGGCCCCCTCCATAAAAAGTGAAACCAGCACATGCTTGAGAGCTCTTCCATTCTTCTGTGCAAGGGACTACTTTTCTTCTAAGTTCATACTTAAGGCTGAGGTCATACTGAATGTTTTATCTGGCAGCTGGTATAACAGTCTGCAGTTCTTGCGTGAACTATGGTGTGATGCTTTCCTTAAGAACAGGCAAATATTCACAGCTACAAATTGAACTGTATTAGTAACTTCTTTTTTGGAAGAAGTAGGAGCGCACAGTAGGGCATTGAATTCTGTCCCATTTTCCAGCATAAAGTTGATCACTTTGGTGTTCTAGTTCAGTAGCAATGTGTTTGGGATCATCACTCATCCCTCATCAGTACAGCTATAGCAGATCCCATCCATCACAGGGGGGACACTGCTTTGGGAACCTAAAGGATGCACGGTGACAGTGGGAATGTCAGTACTCCCATACAAACACTTGTAATGCATTACTGTTGAACAAGGAAGGGAAAAAAAGCTTCAAAGATGTGAAGGTGCTAAAGAAATTGATCCGTTGTCATCTTGCTGCAGGAGGGAGATGACTGAAGTAATTGCCTTGTGCTTCCTTCACAGGTTTGCACAGATGAAGAATGAAGTTACTCAGCCTCTGGCCTTTTCTATTCTGGCAGGATTTGAATCACTACTGTATGTAATATTTACATAGACTGTGCTGAGAAACAGTATAAAAGTTGACCTTAACGAAGACTGCACAAGTGACAGTGTCACTTCCTCTGCTGCTCCTGTACATTTTACTCGGCACATGTTGCTCACGTGACGTGTCCGCAAGTTGGAAGAAGCTGCATGTTTCAGTGAAAGTGCCATTACTACTGTATATGGACCATACCCTTTTTGTTCCTTCTCCTGTTTCTCATTTGATTGAGAACTTGTAATGTTGATATGTAGTATTTTTGGACTCTCTAGGTTCAGAAAAATGCTGTAGTGTTATCAGGCGTTATGGACCTTGTTTTTTAATCTGTTTGAGTGCACTGACTGTGAACTTTTACTGGGGTTTTTGTTTATTTGTTTTTGGCAAGCTTCAGATTTGTTATGCACAAGGCTGATAAATGAAATTTTAAAAAAAAGGTTTTTCTCAATAAATGGTTTATTTTAGGAGATGTTGGTGAAGGGTTTTTCTTCCAAAAATCAGTGTGGGGCTGTCATATTTTAAACTTTCTTGCAACATTGGGGTAAGACTGCTAAGCTGCCCTGCCTGGAATAAGCTGCTCTTACATTGCAATAGGCAGTGTTTTGTCAAGTTTCAAGATGAGTGGTATGAGATGCTTCTTACACAAGTGATAAGAGAAGTAAGGCTCCCCCTTTCGTCACCTTCTGAGGAAAGAGGGGTGATGGGCAATTCCTTACACTGCCTTTTATCTAAGGGGTAACTTCCTTCTTGAATGAATGCAGTGTGAACAGGGAGTGCTCTGCATGGCCTTTCTGTCTTCTAGAAGAGAACTGTACAAGATGATTCTTGTGTTCTGTTTGGCAAAATGTAACACACTGTTACTTCGAAAACTGACTTCTGATCCTGGGCTTTCATTTCCCCACCACACCCCAGTTGCCATCAGCTTCAGACAAGGAAGAGAGATTAGAAGTGGTTTGCAATTGAAAGAAAGAACCTGCAGTGCATGATCTAGTTCATTTTTTTTTTTACTTGCTATTACAAACAGGTGACTTAAAGCTGTTACTTGTAAACACTAGTGCAAGTTTACATATTCCTGGTTACAGCTTTAGACTTAAAATTGGTAACTTAAAACTTGCTTTTAATATTTGGTTTTATATTCTAGTGTCTTATCTCTCATCTTAATCCACAAATCCTTGATTAGTCACATGTGTGGAGTGAGTTGTCTAGGAGGTACCACAAAAATCATCCATTCTGTCTAGAGAAGTACAAGCCTTGCTGTGCATGTCACCTGTGCCTGTATTTAGGCTCCCAAAAAATATAACGCTGAATTTAAACAAAGACATTCCCTTCTTTTCAGTTCTCTATTTTCAGTTGTGTGATAGGAGGAGAAGTATGTTGTCATCCTCGGTAAAGGACTATGAAAGTACCTGAGGTAAAAGTGTCCACCCCAGCTTCCTGTGTGCTTCACTTTGCAGTGTAACAGAAGTATCTGTGTGATTTGTGTCTTCACTTGCTTTGCTTCAGGTCAGAACTCTGAACAGCTTTTAGGAGTCATGATAGAGGTGACAAACTGTTACTAGTTTGTTCTTGCCAACCAAAGAAAACTCATTCACTGCGTATCAGCTTTTTATACTTTTATTTTTGTATAAACAAACATTAAGACTAGTTTTGTTAAGGCAGTTGTAGAACATATAGTTGCTTGTGGGGATAAGGGGCAAACACTGCTTCCTAATAACCTATGTCATTCTTTTAATACAGTGAACTGGACAAGTTTAACTTTGTCAAGGACCAGTAAGCTTTCTCTGTTTGTCAGTGAGTGCTGGAAGGGCCTCAGTGGTGTGCCAGCACTTGCAGAAGTTCTTAGGAGGATGGATCCAGGAGTGGCATGTTTGGCCCTCAGCCTGTTCTAAGGTATGATATAATCTCTACACTCTTTCAGAAGTATGGATTTGTTTGGTACTTTCCTCTGGGAGAAGGGCACTGCATGCAGTTGGAGGGGAAAGTTCTAAGATTCATAAGGAATGCCAAATGTCTTCCTTACTGCATGTTAAATCCGTGGCTCTTAGGAAGGCAGAACAGACTCTGTCACTCCAGGAATATGTATTTGCTGCTCAGAACTACTCACCCACCACCCTGAGAAAAGGCCAATCGACCTGCCAGGTAATGTTTACTGGGAGGCCTTTCCTTTCTCCCCGCCCACCCATTTTAAAACTCTTGTGTACGGTGCCTTCAGGTCTGGCTTGTTAATGTGCCTGATAATTACTACAGGATGTAATACTCAGTTTTTCACTGTTAAGACTGTTATAGCAAATAGAGTGCAGGGCATGTGCTTTATTAAATAGCATTGTAAATACTGCAGGATTTGCTGTTCTTCGGCTCTATTTCATGTGTTGGAAAAATGACATCAGAGCCCATGTTTCTGGTCATGACATCAAACAACGTATTCCAGAAAGCTTCAGAGCATAGGGAATGCATGTGTACATGAGAAGTGTGAGGCAAAAAGCCTCCCAGACCAGTCTCTCACACTTCCCATGGCCTATTCCTTCCTTCGTGTTGTAAATTTTACTGCCTCCATTATCCCTAAACTTCACTTACTGCTCCATGCTAAAAGCACTACTTCACCTGCTTTATAGGTGCTGCATATTAAAAAGGTGAGTTTCTAGATTACTGGATGTACTGAAAAGCAAATACATATTTCATTGAATGATTAATATTGTTGTATTAGCCTGTTTCTTCTGGCCTCGGTTTTATTATATGAAAAGAGCCATGTTTTTATACCAGCTGCTAGAATAAGACTGCTCGCTTTCTTCACTAGAGCCTATCATGGTTTAGTCCTATGCCCAGTGAAAATGGACTGTCTTTGAAAGTGCCAATCACAGCCTCCACTGCTCAGTGTCAGGATCTGTAGACTTTAACTAACAGCAAATATGATTGGAAAAAAATCTCAGTTTTTTAATGTCCCCTCTTTTCCTTTTTTTCCTGCTTTAAACAAGTTATTTCTAGTAACCTGCAGATCCTTAACTCTGGAAGTTTAAAAACAGGAGGTGGCTGCCCTGAAATCAGTGCTGGGAATATCAGAGCAACCCTACTTTCCTCAGAGCTTGATTCTAGTTTTACTTAATTCAGAAGGGTGTCAAATCAAGTTAAGATGGACATAAAAAAATGAGCCACATTCATTGTCCTAGGTCTCCCTCCTAGTTCCCCCTCCTCCCCAGAAGAAAATAATTTACTATTACTTCAGGCTGACTGTTATGAGGCACCAAGTAAACTAATTTATCAGAAAAGACAGACAAGCAGATTAATTAGGATCACAACAGTATGGGTATGGGGCATACATGTTAATGCACACTTTGCATTATTTCACTAAACCATGCCCAGTTGTTTTCTTTCCACAAGTGTTAGGATGGCCTGGAATTTTAAGTAGCATTTAAAGCCAAAAGGAATTTTACTACTTCAGTTTTTCCAAACTGAAAATGACATTTATTCTGAAGAATTACAGGTTTCAGCTATCTCTCAGATGTATGGCCTGGGCAAAGGGAGGGCAGTGGGTAACTTAGTTCTGCTCAGGCCACAAGGCCAAATTCTGATCCAGGTTATGCTACTGCCAGGCTCCAGTGTCTGGACATCCAGGGTCTGGCTGAAGTTTTGAAGGGCCCAGGTAGTGCACACTGTGGGAGTAAGTTTTAGGTGTACAAAAACTCTACTGTAGTTCTGCCAGCTTAGCAGAACTGCTTCAGTCCAATACTGCTATAACCAAGCACAGCATCCTGCTGTACTGTATTTAAACACTGACAGATTATGGTTGTTAAACTGTGTGATCTACACAACTATCAAGTTTAATCATCTTGTAACAATCTTCTGACATTAAAGTCTGGACCTCTGGTTAGTTTCCAGGTAGAGTCTCTTCATACAAGCATGCTGGAATTTATCTTTTTTTCTTCAAAACTTAAGACACTTCATAGGAAAACAAACCAGCCACATATGCAAACCTGTTGTTGAGAGTATACGAAGGAGTGCATTTTTCCAGCATGTCATCCAGCCCAAACCCCCAGAGAAAAACAGGAGCACAAATTCAGATCTGCACAGCAATTATCCTCTGATCTCACTTGAAGGACCATGTACGCACTTTAAGAGTTTTCAGCAGTTGCATTTGTTCCCTTTGGATTGAAGCAGTCTCTGAAGGTGCTACTTTTGTTTCTGCTTGTTGTCATTGTTGCCATAGGTGGAGCCCTTGTTAATTTCTGTAACCCCGATCATCCATCTGACACCAACAGAAGCTGCAAAACAAACACAAGTTAAAGCTGCTTGAGGCAAGGCCGGAAGATCTGTACTGGTGTAGCATCATGAAAGAGATGTTGGATGAAAGGTGCATTTGATGCTCCAACACCTCCACATCAACTTATTTGCCTATGGCATCTCATGAAGGAAGAGCCTCAGGCTGGACACGTCCCCTCCCATTAGCAGGGAAGAGGCTACAAAGAACCAGAATGGGTGTGGGAGGCACAGGCGTGCACAGCCCTGCGTGCCAGGGGCAGGGAATTCTGCTGGCTTTCAACAGCCCCAGGTCTGGAAGAGCACAGGGGAACTTCAGATCTTGATAAGCAAAAAAAACATAAGTTGTGGCATTTGTTAATGACAGCTCATGAAAAAGTCAATGACAAGAAACCAGATTAATTTAAAAGACTTTTATAGGTGATTCAGTGGTAATAATTTACCATGTGCAAGGATTATTTTATTTATTTATCTGTAGCACTTAAAGTGACTAAGTTGAATGCAACTTAATCTAAACCCCTTCTCTCACACCTTCACTCACTTGTTGCTTTTTGTAAAGGGGTTCAGCTGCCCAAAATCTATTATTCCTCAAGCTTCTGCTCAGCTGCTGTACACAGAACTGCCATGCTTCTTTCAGGCCTAAACCTAGCAGGGAGTCACAAACATCTTCCCTCTGATCAGATTGCTTTCCAAAAAATAGGAACCCAAACCAAACAAAAAAATGCAAGAAAGCCACAAACCTCCCCTAAGCCTCCAAATCCCACTGTCTTTCTGACTGATGGTGAACAGGCCCAGTAAGGTGAGGTGCTCTAAATGTCTCATTCCTGTAGGTCTTTACTTCTCTAAGATGACCCTGGACAAATTCTTACCAGCCAAAGGACTCTTTATGGTTACTGTCAGTGCCAGGGATCACCAAGAGAAACCAGAGGCTTCATCCCACTACCAGGCATCCCTTGTGAACAGCAGGGCTGATACAACACCGTGTCCTGGCATTTGCTTCTCTTCAGCACTGGAAGGGGAGAGTGCTGTCAGCTGGCAAACAGTGCTGCCCTGTGCTTTACCAGCTGCTAGTTGGCACAACAACATCGGCCACAAAGAGCAGTTACTACAGACCCCTGCTGTGTAGTCTGACAGTACATTGACAGTTTTTGGAGTGCAGGTGGTAACTGGATAGCAGGCATGAGTCACATGTGATGTGACAGGGTGGCTGGATACCGGGAAGCTGGTCTGCCCATGGGGCTGCCCTCAGGTCTTGTAGATGCCAGGAAAGCAGGGCCCTCTCACAGGCAGAGCTGTGCAGTGAACAGCCCAGAAACGGAGCTGGCTCCGAGGGCACTCACTGTCACTTACACTCCACTGTCAGTCCATGAATAGAAACACACACCACTGAAATGAGCAATGTGCTTCACTCTCACCCACAGCCAAGAAAGAAAGGAAACTTCTCTGACATTTAACTGGCCATGAGCTGGGGAACACAAGAGAAAGATCCAACATGTAGCCTGGAGTCTGGGATCACATAATAGTAAGCATGAAATCATTAAGATTTTAACCACAAGGGATAGCACAAACAGCATCTGGAGATGGACACAGAGCAGAAATAAGAGCAGCTGTTACAGCAGCCGCACACCATGCTGGGGATTTCATCCAGTTACAAGAATGCCTGGACACAAAAAACAACTAGTTCTGCAGTTCAGATGTCGTTTTTTGGTCCTTTGTTCCCTGTCAGAAGCTGCCACTGCCTTCTGTCCACATTTCGTCTTGTAGCCCTCAGCAGGCTGGGGAAGGTAGGGTGCAAGGAGAAGAGAACAGACTACTCATGTTTGCCAAGCCTGTGGAAGCAAAGTGGGGTAAGGCTGGGGTGCCTCACTGGTCTGTCCCTGCACTGCCTCCTCACCACAGCTCTCCTGGAGCCTCAGTGCAGACCTGAGCGATACCATCACATTTAAGGCTTTATTCACTTCTTGTTTTACCTACAACTTGAGTAAGGGGAACTTCAGGGTTTTTACTTCAGGAAAGGGGAGAAAGGGAGATCAAGAAGTAACTGATCAGCAGTGCCTTACTTAATAGCTGTGAGGGTTTAAGTCCACCGTGAGAAGGGCATGAGAGAAGCTATTGGCTGAAGGATCTCTACACTGCTCCACAGCAAACTCAGGTAACTGAGCTCCTGCATCTTTCTGCCCACCATTGCTCAGCATCCAAAAGATGCAGGAGGTTGCTGAGGACCTGCTCTGCCTGCTGGAGTGCCAGAGGGTCAAGGAGGGCTGAGCTGACACAATCCAGAGAGCCAACAGTGTAATCTCTTTCTTGGAATACATCTTAGTTCCAAAAAACCCACCACCTCCACATGTAGTATCTCATCCCTCAGCAAAACCTTAGCTCAAACGATTTCCACCTTTTCTCTTACACCTCAGGATTTTTTTAAATTCTGTTACCCTGCCTTTAAACCATACAGCAAGTACTATAAGCAGCACAGCAGGCAGGGGCATAAAAATTACCCATATATAGTTTTCACTTGAGTTACATAGGTTATGCATTGAAAGTAAGATGTGTACAACTAAAGATTGTATGAATGGTAGACATTTCCACTGAGGCCCTATCCTACATACTCTAAAGGAGAAGAAACCAGCAACACACTCACACAAAAAAATGAAACCACCCACCCCAAACCCCCCAATTTCTAGGCACCAGGCTGAACTATCTGGCAGCTCCACCAAAAGGCTGAATCAACACAGGCATAATCCTGCATATGATTTGTATCCTGTTGTAAAACTTCTACAACCCTGCTAGCTTGTCCCCTCCTCACCTTCCATTCATCTCAGCCAACAGGCATTGCCAGCCTAGCTGCCCAGGTCACATCCTGCTATGTCCCTGTGGTGCACAATCTGCTCCTGGACACTGCTAGGTTTGCAATGTGAGGATCCCATGCACACAGTGCACAGCACACACCCAGCAGCTCCCACGGAATCCAAGCTGGCTCACCACTATTTGCACTCGGTTCAGATGGAACACTTCTCTCGCCTAGCACCGATACATAGCTGCTGGCCCCGTGCCATCAGCCCAGCTGCCACTGTGCTTTTAGCATTAAACATGGAAGAGCTGTGCTCCCTTTAAAAACCCTCTCATCTTTTGCATACTCCCCTTTGAACTGCTGTTGACAGCTTTATAATAAATTACTTCTAGAGCATGAAGGGTGGGTGTCCTCCTCAACGCAAGTTATCGAAACATGAAAGGCAACTCAACACTTGGTTCTTTGAAGCCAAATGAGACTGGGGAAGCAGGAGAAGAAAAAAAAGAGTGACATTTGACAGACACGCTCACTGCTTCAGCAACAACAATAGTTGTTGTGAGCTAAGTACTTAAATCTCTTGCCATGTGTCCTGTGAAACTAAAGCTGGTTTTCATAACACTTCTGTCCGTCAAACTACTCTGGAGCAGTGACTGCCTTGTGCTGGTTCAAGTAGTATCACAAAGGGCTCCCAGTCCCAGACCGGCAGTAAGATACGAGCACAGTGTGATGACTGCTGGGAGTATAAATAGCCAAACTGCTGCACAGCAAAGCACGACGAGGTTGCATTGACAGAATAAAGAAATGTCATTTATTTAGGGCTGAAAGAGTATGAGCTGAACCAAGTAGAGCTGTACATACACTGGTTATTCGTTACTTAGATCTCAGACTTAGAGTCTGAGGGATTACAGTCCTTCCACTCCAGCTCGAGTGGAGCATTTTTCTTACAGCTCTTTCCACCTGAACAGCCAGTTACTTACAAGCCAGCAAGTGTTTTGCTGGAGAGCACAACAAGCAGAAACTATCCAAAGGACAATCTAGAAACAATGCAGAGGGTACCAGGTAAAAGGACCTCCTAGTTGCTCTGCTCTATCATAAAAGGTATATTTTGTGCTTATCTGCACCTATATCAGGTACTGAAACCCACCCTTAAAACCAGCAATCTACTACAATGGGCAATTATGGACTGCAGTAAAGTTCCTGTTTCTGGAGTATCAGGTGAGCTGTCAAAGTGCCATAGAAAAAAACCAAACCACTTCCTGTGTGCTCCAGTGACAGTGAGAAAAGGTCTGCTAGGAGCAATGGGAAGAGCTGGTTTTGTCATCTATAAATCCCTCCTGTCTACAGAAAAACCTTCCGTTTACATTGTTAAGCCACCAGGTACCAATTACCACTCCCACTGGAAAAGACAGCAAACACAGCTCTCCCTGCTTGCTACGGCCTGGCTGTGCTGGGCAGACAGTTCCAGCTGCCACCAAGAGTCACAACCTCCAAGCTACGTTGGTGTCCATGCTCTGCTGTTTCTCAGTCACTGCAGGAGTCACTTCTAAACCTTGCCTAAAGCTGGAGACAAACTGTGAAATAAAATATTGGTTGCTCCTCTGCCAATAGATGGCTGCACCACATTCATGACAGAATGTACCCTTAGGGTACAAAACACAGTTTGGGGAGAATGGTCCTGCTACAGAAACTCAGCTGTTGGCTACAAAAGTCAATGTGACAGCTTGGACTGAGGTTTTTTTCTGCTTCCACAGAAAGAGACCAATTATTCCAACTGGCAATAACACTGGTTTTAAAGGAATATGGTAAAATAGAAACAGACTAAAACATACTAAGGTAACTGTTGCTCTTTCGGCACATAATGACACATCCAGTTTTAAGTGACCAGGATAGACCAGGTCTGCTTTTTGTTTGACTAATGGCTGAGCTTTCTTCCACTCTTACGGATTCTCTTCCCTCCACAGTTTCACATGGCTGCTATCTGCTAATAAGTGACATCATCTATCTCATTCCCTGCTCATCAGCAAAAGGTGGCTGAGTCTGATCAGGCAGCAGCCTCCATCACAGGGCAAATCCCAGGCAATCAGGGGCACTTTGGGATTGGTCACACCAGGTGTAGGGTGAGAACTGAGCTGCTGCTCAGCACAGAGGTGCTGCAGAGGCTGCAGAGGACTGCAAGCTGCACCAGCCCACAGGTGTGGCAGGTGTGTATGGGGCAGCAATGCACATCACACACCCTCAAGGTGTTCTCTGCTGGGCTTTGGCAGCCTGGGAGCTCACATCCAGTGCTGCTGTTCATTCTGGCAGCAGGCTGCTCTGTAGTCTTCTGGTAGCTCCAGTGTTACAGATAACCTGAGAATAAATCATTTGGATTACCACTGCATTCAAGGGATGACTCAGAGCAGCCTGCTTATTAACCTTTCCTTGTGACTAGGAGCAGAAGACATATAAGTGGGGAGTAAGACAGCAAGAAAAGGGGAAAAAATGAAAGGAAGGACATTCTTGCTGTCTATTCTTGGTAGCATCATACCTTTTTCCTTTACAGGTTCCTTCTCTCACTTCTTGATAGAAAAAGGACGTGACGTAGGTCACTAATGGCAAGATTGTATTAGACTTAGGGTGGAGGGTCAGGGGTGTGGTGTCACTCAGCTAAATTATAAAGGGCTAAATCCAAAACCATCACAAATGCTACAATGCCAAGCAGTAAAGCAGCTGGCCCTGAGATTAAACTCCAGAAACCCTGAATAATGCTGTGAGGCTCCCTGTGGAGAGTACACAAGGCATGAAGCACTTTCAAATGGCACCCAACCAACTAGTTGGAGAAACTGAATTAAGACAAAAATGCTGAAAGAAAGATGAGAAATTCAAGCCATTTTGCAATAGCTACACTTCAGTGCATCATTAGGCCATCGTTCCACAATCCAGCACAAAACAGACTATGCCAGCATTTCTTCCAAAGGCAGAACAAATGGCCTCTTGAGCAAATTGCTGGGCAGTAGCATTTGCAATGGTGTCACACCTCATCCCATCCACTGCTGTTTACCCACTTTGAACAGGAGCACAGGGGAGGCTGATCCACCCTTCTCTGCAGGTGACAGGGATTTGAACCCATTGCCTACCATTCCTGAGCACACCCCAACCACAGTGCTCACTCTACACTCCCATCCTCTTCACCAGTCAGAGGGAGGGGAAGGGGGCATTGCTTGTGACTTCCAGCAAATGAGGTGGGTGGAAAAAGATGCTTTAAAATTTTAGTTGCTTCTCCAAGGAATTCTTACACATTTTACACAAAGCATTTCCAGGGTAACAAGCAGCAACAATTTATCCAGATGAGGACAAGAGCATGGGATTTCCCTCTTTTTCCCTCTACCCTGCTCACTTGATGTACCAGCTATTATGCTGGACCTTATCCTTGCTCGTTTTCCTTCCCATGGCTCAAAGCATCATGAAGGAAATTTCCTGCCTGCATGCACACACACACACACAAATTGTTCTTTCTCCAATTACCTCTGTAAGAAGCATCAAAAGGAGTTTAAAGCAGCATTTGTTTTGGTGGGCACTTTCTGAAAAAATACCAAGTGCCTCCCATATCAAGCTCTTCCCAGATGGCTAACAGGATGTTAGTTTGTTAATCTTGATCAATCTAACTCAAGATTCAGACTTCTGAGAATGCAAAGAAATGTTATGTGCTGGGTAGAGAGCAAAGATCCACTTCTGAGATGAGAAAACGCTCCACGTTTTCCTATTTTCTCTGTGTTGTTATTCTGGACATGGCTTTTTAAGTCAGCTCTGTATCCAAGTTCTCTCAGAGCCAGGAAGACTGTGAAGTTCTGTTTCTTTTTCCCAGGTGTGTAATATACACAGATGTGAAGGTGATGGAGTCATAAATACCTGTGATGGTCAGTGCAATCACAGAAAGTATTTAAAAATGTATGGCTTATTCTGGAAGGGAACTTCCTCTTCAAAGTAGCACCCAGGCACAGACATCCAGATATGAGGCAATTTGCTAAACTGACCTGGTTCCTGCTTCCATGAAGAACACAAAATGAGATCTCCCTCCCTTCCTTTGGGCCAGCTCCTTGTTTTGTCTTCCTTCCTCCTCTTACATATCATATTAATTGAAATAAGAACCAAGGCAGTTCAGAACTGCCACAAGAACTGTAGGAATCACCTGTCACAGTCCATGCCCTGTGCTACATAAGCCAGAGTACATGGTCACAACAGGCTGTGCTTAAATCATGAGTTCATGGATTCCCAGTGCACGACATATCAGACTATGACTGGACACAAGCATTCTCAAAGGAATAAATTATCCTTGTGCCTCTCTCCTAAGCATTTAAAGTAGAACACATGACACAAGAAAAGAAAGTCTTTTGAAGACAACCCACTGAGAAGTCACTGAATTCTACAGAATCATAACATTTTGTATGCAGCTCTTACAAAAGTCATATAACTAAACAAAAATAAACAAAAGAAAGAATCTTTTTAACCTGATCCAGGCTAGAGTGGACATATTAGATGGGTTGTTAATTCACAAGTCATCTTTATATTTAGCAAGTCCCAATAAATCCTATTAGACAGTTACCCTGTAAGTAATCTTTTCATATCAGAAAACTTACCTATTACAATGACAAATGCAAAACTAGCCAGTGTCAGTGATGATCCACTGTTGATCATGTTGATGAGCAGCTTGAACAAAGGATATAGCAGCAATAAGGCCCAGAAAAGCCAGTTCAAAAGTGTCCATGGTCGCCGGGGTGGTATTGTAGGGACTGCTGGGTAGGTTCCTGTTCGGTAATATTGTTCCTGGAATGCATCCTAGTAGAACAAAGGAGGGCAACAATTAAATCCCCATCTGCCAACAAAACTAGCCATTCCTGACTTTGATGTTCCTCCTTCTGGAGGCTTGTAACCACAGGGGAAGATCAAAGACCAGCTGATGGCTGGAAAGCTGTACTTTGAAGTCAATAAACACAGAGTCAAAAAAAAAAAAAA
>WEKY01055351.1:14763-49082 GCA_013390045.1 Picathartes gymnocephalus
AAAAAAAAAAAAAGGAAAAAAGGAGAGCATACAGTGATGTGTGAAAAGTTTCTTTCTCCTACACACAGCGGCCTGAAACATGCCATGTCTGGAGAGTATCAGCCTAGGAAAACAGGAGGGATGATGGGATGTACACTCCTGCAGCAATGCAGACATCACTGCTGAACCTCCTGCAGGAGCCAAGCCACTGCCCAAGCACTGCAGGTAAGCCAGGGAAGTGTCTGGGCTTCATACTCAGCAGCATCCTCTGTTCCCTCATGTTTTCTCCAACCACTGTTCTCAAACAGCACCCACAAACCTGTCAGAAAAGGTGACCAGGTTCTATCTTGTCCCATGCTCGGAAGTACACCACCCCCTCCTGTCTTTGTCCCATGGATGTAGTCTTGTTCACCTTGTTCCCATGATGCTTGTGTTAGGAAGTTTGGGTGCTGAACCTCTCCACAGGCAGGTGAGTGTGCAAACAGTGCACAATCTCTCACTGGCTTTGAGCAAAGGAATTGACTTTTCAGTATAATACAAGGAGGATAATGGGGTGAGGGTTGTTTTTTTCTGTTTTGTAGCATCTATTTTTTAAAGCACTTTGAATTCAGTACCTTCCTCTATAGCCCACATGGCTGAATAGCATTGCCTTTAGTGATCTCATCAACCCAAGATATCAAAAGTGGGTGGGGGAAAAAACCCACTCCCTCCTTGTTCAAAAGCAAAGATCATTAATCTGTTATCTATTAATCTGTGTTATCACAAAAAACTGGTTAATTAATGAAGTCAGCTTTAGACTGACATAAAAAAAAATCCCTTAATTTAATCAGAATGAAGTATATTTCTTTAAAGAAAGGATTTCTGGTTTCTAAAATTCTAGCAAAGCCAAGACTAATCAAGCAAAAGACTATTTTTTCTACTGTGCTATAATTTTACACTTACACTCCAGCTGACACAAACAATTCTTTACTTACTTAGTGGCAACTTGAGCAATTACAAGATGTTACTATTTTATTTATTTCAAAGGGAACATTCAGCTTTTAAGGGATTATGCAGTAATTAAAGCACTGCACTCTCTTTATTGAGATTACAAAAATTATGAGTGTTTTACTCATGTGAGCTGGATTGTAGTGGGATGACTGTGGCCAATTACTGAGCCATCTTCAACAGAGTTCACAGCGTATGAAGTTTTCTTCACAGTGCAGTGACGACTTTGGTTTAAACTGGATTTACTGTGTACAGTTAGGTTTCCAAACACTGGTATTACTCAGGAAAGTGAATAATTCCCGACTATTACTGGTGTTGCCATTAGAGGGCCTGCTACTACAGAGAGCAGGACAGGCTCGCTTGAAACAAGTGCAGCAGGGTTTTCTTTGTTGGCTCTGCACGGCATGAGGGGCAGCAAAACCACTGACCACACCTTACTGAGAGGCTTGAGACAGCTGGAAAACAAGTTAAAAAGGCAAAACAATGTCAAGGCTAACAGCTCCACTACACATTCCACACTGTTGTGGGGAACAGCTTGCCACTTACAGTTCCTTACCCTTAAATACATTCATTCACTTGCAAAAGGCATCTGTGGGTTCATCTGTCTTGTAAGCTTTTGCAAGGGTGCCTATGATACCCAGCAATAAGTCAGGCTTTAAATACACAATACACCTCAACATTTCCCAAAATCACCTTACCCACATTAGGTTCCTTTCATTCCTCTGCCTACAGAGCTTCCTTTCAGTTTGTAATAAATTCCATCCACACAGGTATCACATTCTGACATGGAAACATGCTCCCTCTATTGCCCCCACCAAATTCAAATTACTTCAGAGAGTGAGGGGGAGGGGTAATGCAGTGAAGGGAAATGAGGGAACATCCATCTCCTTGTGAGAGGCTAATTGGATTCCTCCTCCCTGTTCCCACGAGGAGGTCTGACGGCAGAGGTATGCCGCTGCCCCTTTGTGAGGAAGCCCACAATGAGTATCCAAAAATACATTCTTTGTTCTCAAACACTGGAGTTCTATACACTTCCCCTCTTCAGTCAGGCTTTTCTGTATGTATTTTCAGGCCCTGTTTTCCAAGCTTCTCTTACACGCAAGAAGAGTTAGAAGTTTGCTCTCTTTTAAATGGAAATTAAGATTCTCAAACAGAACTTCTATTTCAGGCACTGAGGCTATAAAGAGGAAAAAAAAGAAAACAAACATGCGAGGACTAGAAAAGGTGTGACTACTACATATCACCTCCTCAGACTGGCAATAAGATCCTCAACCCAGTCCTTTTTAAAGTCAAAAGGAGTCTTTCTAGCAATGGCAGTTAAAAAAAAAGAAAAGAAATAAAAAGAAAGGGCAATGTGCAACCCAAATTGAACCTCTGTCATAATTTGGAATTAACTGATACAGTGCTGGCCATATGTGGAAGGACAAAATCTACCCCCAGTGAGGAAGAAGCACATGGACGTGGTACTTACTCTAAGCCTGGAAAAGGAAGAGAACAGTGTCTGGTTTAGAGCAGCAGCACAATGCCACTGTTTATCTGGCAAGACTCTGTTCAACTGTGTTTGTTGCAGTGACTAAGCCAAAAATTGAAGTGATAAGCAGCAAGAACATAAACACAACAGGCTCCCAGGGAGAAGTATCGCAGACTGAGGTACATGTAGGTGAGATCAGACAAGGAGGTAAAACCCAACAGAATAAGCTTTTCTCAAAGACCCTCAATCCTTTGCTATTGTCAATATGGGGAAATAAATTGAAAAAAAATTCACGTCCCTTCATGTCCAGTAACTCCTGATTTCATTACTCATTCCAACAGCTCTGTGATCCTCATCATCTTGAGTGCACAGGCCTTGACCTCAGCACCTGTGGCACCCTCCAGCCACTAAATCATGCTACTACAGCATAATTCAGCAGTGAGTATTAAGAAACTACTGCAAAATTATTAAACTCATTGAGAACAAGCAACAGCACAGGGAACCATAATGTGTGCTAAAATAGGGTCTCTGCTTTCCAGTAGTGTGCACACCTCGTCTTACTTTGAAACAGCAAGTGAAGTGCTGCAACCAAAAAACACAAAGCAGGAGATCAGTGTGTATCTTGCAACGAAGTACTACCCTTTGAATAACAATTTTTTACATTACATCATAAATATTTCCTGAGTCTAAAGATTACCTGAAACAGAATTAGCTTTTTGAAACATTACCTGGGTGGCACTGCTGCTTGTTATCTGACCTAAGAGCCTATTATCTTTTTAAGATGCAGGGCAGAAAGGCGAAACAAAATTGTATTTTTACCCCGCAGGTGGGCTTTCATCATCTCAGAATTCTGGAAGAAGTTGTTCCTGCTCTGTATTCTGCCAGTCTGATTTTACAAAGACATGGGCTTCAGTAAACCAGGAATGACTGCAATTAAGTAAGTTTGACTAACATAAAACAGCTGGAGAAAGAGAAACATGCTGCCTTTAGAGAAAAACTAAAATCATCACCAAAAATCCCAAACCAAAACACAAACAAACAAACAACTCCCCCCAACCTTAATCAATCATAAACATTCCACATAACCAATAAAGGTTTTAGTGGAATGCAAAACTGAACACACCATACTTCACTCCTGGATGCGAAACTTCACTCCTATACTTAAATAGGAAACCAGAGACTTAACCAACCAGCAAATGAAATTGTCATGAAGAACAGATATGAAGCATACTATGATATACTGTACAATATAATATTATGAAGGATAGCTGTACACACTGTTTGCACTACAAGTGATTGAGTGTTTGCCAAAGAGGGAATAACAGAAAAATCTTGAAATGAGTTACTGCAACTATGTAATAAAAGATTCAGGAAAACAATCACCACATTCACATTTATGTTTCTTGTCTTGCAAATGTCTGAATAGTTCTCAGGGACATGAAACAGGACTACAAAGTCATAGTTACAGAAGGTGGACTTCTGCAATGTTGAGCAAAAGGACCATGTGCACGTACATGGGCCCGTGGGTAACATCCTGCCTTCCTGCAAAGGTGCTGGGGGTTGTGCCTGAATCAGGTGTTACTGGCACAAACTTTGAGAAGGGGGATCAGAGGCAAAGGGAGTAGACCTACAAGTGAGGTCTCAAGACACATTTACTTCTCACATTCCTGTAAGCAAGCTGCTTAGAGGAGCTATGAATTACACCAGAAATAAGGTTTGAAACAGAACAGCCAGGGCAGAGTGGACACAGAAATGCTAACGTGGTGTCCTGGGTAGAGCACGACAAATGGCACAGCAGAATTTTGCTGTCCCAGTGAGAGGAAAACAGAGCATAGCTATATTCTATCACTTCCAAATCCAAAGCACTGCGGCATTCCAGTCTGCATACATAACTTTGATCCAGGTATTGAAGCGAAGTGAGCTGCCAGGCCCTCATGCCATGCATACCTATGACTCCCACTGACTGAAATGGGAGTGCTGTGTGCATTCAAAAAGCACATCCCCCAACAACTATATCCAATATTCATAAAAACAGCCCAGAAGGAACAGATTCTGAAGGACTAAAAGATTCATATGCAAAGCATTTGCAAAGAAAAAAAACCCAAAAAAACCCTAAAACACTGGGCATCCACAAACACAATCGTTATTCTCTCCCGATCCTGTGAAATTAGGCATCTTAAATGCACGCCTTCTATACCCACAGTGTGCAAAGAATTTATCAGCCTGTTCTTTTAATGCTGGATGTTTGTCTTGGTAAAAAAAGCAGGGTAAAACAAGGCACAAAAATTCCAAGACACTAAAGAAAATATTTAGCTCACAAATTACTTCTCGATTTAGAAGGTGTCTTCTAGGGGAAGGGGGTCTTTCTAGCAATCAGAAGGCAGTAAGGCAGTTTGAATTTTTGTATCCTTATGCAAATTTCTAAAGAAGAGGCTTAAAACTGCTCTAAAAAGGCTTGTTTGAGCTTTCTTCCTGTTGCTCTATGTAAAAAATGAAAGCAAACACAACTGGCAGCACAAGATCAGTTTGTATATAGAGAAACAAAGCACTTACCCATAAAACTAAACAAACCAACTCACCCCAAGCCTCCAAATTAAGACAGTACAGATGCACACTGTAAAGGCCTACTAGCACTATAAATAACTGAGCACTAGTGACTCACAAGTCTGTCTCGACAAAAAAAACCAACCTTTTCTTGATATAGTTTGTGGAGCCAGGTAGAACATTCCTGCTCATCTTCTGGGATGTCCTCTAGTGGAATACGCCTGCCAATGGTAAACAAGAGAAATTGAAGAATATTAAATACTTTGGATTCCATGAACAGCACTTACATTATGCAGACAGATTATCTGACAGGAGTCTCACTACATTTTCACCTTTTTTTAAGCTTGTGCCACACCTACAGTACTTCAATAAGCAAATATGGAGGATTTTGAAGAAACTTGTGATAGCCCCCAGCTAACTGCCAAAATAAATTTAGCCATGAAGTTTACCCTGCCTGTAAGAGCTTTTCAGGATGGGCAAACAGCTACCCTGAGTTGTGAAAAGCAATTTCCATACTCTTCCAGACTGATTTGCAGCAGGCTGGAATGGTGTAAAGGGAGACACAGCAAGACGAACCCCTCTGCCCTGTTGGAGCCGACATACACAGCCAGGCCATGTACACCAAACACCAGGACACCAGGCTGAGCTACCACGTGGGAAGAGGAATCAAGAGAAACTTTCTTTTTACCCCTGGACAAAAATAGTTCTGGAAAAAAATACTTTTTCGAATGGGCAGAAAAGGAGAAGTAAAAAGAAAAGGTCACCCTATTCCACTTCGTGTTGGTATCCAAGATAAAGCAACTGGACCAGCTCACTGGTCCACTACAGCTCTAAAGGAGATATGATGGGTTCCTGATCACTTGTAGCATCACTTCTATGCTCCTATGCTCCAACCTTACATCATCACATGTCCCGAGTGCCTGTAGCATAGGTGCTGCTGGTAGAACCTCACCTGGGAATTGGCTCTTTCCCATTAAGATCATGGGAAGCCATTGGGATATTCATAACTTATAGAAACGTTAATGAAAAGGAATCCAGGTAATGTTTTTTTTCATTAAACAACCCCCTTCTTGGTACGGAGGGTGCAGCAGTCAAATACATCAACAACTACACCCACAGATAGGAAAAGTCCTGAGCCCAACCTCCACCAGAGGAACTGGAACTACCTCTGGAACTCCTGTGCCAGAGACAGTTACAAAGCAACTCCACCTGAACACTTAGATAGTGTTTGGTATTCTGGCCAAGTGAGGGAAAAGAGGCCCCACTGCTGCTGCTGAGCTAACAGACACACAAATGAAATAAAAGAAAAAAAAACCAAAACAAAAAAAAGGGTTTCGTAGACATTTATGGGCTCCTCACACACTTCTAATCACAGAACTTCACCAAAAACACTTCCCAACCCATACCAATTTTTATCTGAAGTTCTGTGAAGCAAGTTTGATAGAGACCTGCTTTCTGTTACCCACTTGAAAACATTCCCTTATTTGACCAAGTGTGATTTCAAGTATACACTCCTGCAATAGAGGAATTAAAATATGGATTACTTGCCTTACATATAAATCTGCATGATATTTCTTTCCATTTAGAACTCCCAGCAATGTTGGATTTTCATTATTTCTAAAATTAAGGGTAGAATCATAGACTGCAGAAACTACAAGAAGAGAAACAGGTTATGTATTTACTGTAGTAATGCAATGGAAATAAGTCATTCTCTCTCAGACAAGGAGAATAAAGTAACTCATCAGCAACAGCACCACAGTTTGAGCTGTCACCAAGGTAAAAATGACAATGGAATATTCCACATGCAGGTTTTCAGAAGCCAAATAACGAGTGACTCTTTCAGAAACTGCACCAGCAGAATGGAAAGGTTTGCTCTCCATCCACCCTTGCCTCCTTCCTCATCAGGTGCCAAATGATGGGCATAGGGAACACTGTTACAGCTTCTGATAGAATTCACCTAGGACTTCCTAGGAGTCAAATGGTTGCAGAACTGTTACCTTTTTCAGTTCACTGTGAATCAACAACTACCCCCTAAATCTGAGGAAACAACCAGGCAGATATACATTTTATAAACCATGTGTTATATATACCCTTTGACTACGAAAAGGTAAAGTGTGTGTGTGAGAGACATCCTACAGCAGGAGGGCTTAATGCAGCCATAAATTGCCAGGGTCCAAAGCAGCCACTGGTTCATGTCCATTGTTTGGTAGCTCAGGCATTTCCTGTAGGGCAAAGGCTCTAGAGAGAGAATGACACACCACATCTCGTGTCAGCTGGCTGCTGCTATGTAGACATGCAGATGTAAGGAAGATAATGTAAAAATTCTGCTGAACAGAACTGCAGCCAAACTTCCAGCATTGAGAAAACTGTTTGTGCAGCTCAGGACTGAGCACAAACAGTAAAACCATTCGCAAAGGCTGATGGCAGATGAACTAAAAGAGCAGTAACAAGCAGTTTTTACAGAAAAAGCATTCACTGTTTAGAACCACATGAAGTGTTGCAAAGAAGTTCATCTGAATACATCCTTAGATATACTATTTTCCTGATGTCACAAAATTACCAGAGAACAATTCATTTTCCTGACACTGAAGTCAGTTGTGTGTGATGGTATGAACTCTAAGAGCAATGACAGCAAAAAAAACTTTTCTATTTTTTGTCACAAAAATGACTAAGAAGGACTTTCATGTGTAGCTTGTTGTATTTTAGGTTTTCTGCTCTACAGTTTGACAATAATGAATAAAAATGCATGTGGTGAACCCTCATTGTGAGAGCTCTTGACCCACCTAAGAAAGACTTTTATTACACAGGACAGATTGGTTCTTGGTTTTGAAACCTCTCTAGCTATGAGAGATAAATACGGTTTGGTCTCAGCATTCAGCTCCCAGAAACTCACCACATCATTTGTTACTGCAAAACAGAATTCATAGTGCAGAACAGAACAGCCTGGCTTCAGTGCTGAAAGGAAATCCTGAAAACAAAGGCCAAACCCCTGTCACTGGAGAAAGACTGTCCCTCACTGACAACTCCATTCTTTTCCTACTACAGTTGGGTTCTTAGCCCAAACTCAAAACTAAAACCAAGCCAAAATCTACTTCAAGCACATTACTTTCCCTGCACAATACAAGTATGAAATGACTTTTTTAAAAATAAATTATCTGCCTCCATTTTTAAGCTTCTTAGTGTAGAAGGATTTTACTGATCTACTCTAATTTACTAATCCAATGTAATTGAAGGAAAACAAGAGCTCCGTACAGTGTAAGCTTCTTAGTTTATTCTTTAACAGCATGAGATTATACTAACAACAATAGGGATGTAATAAATCAAAGTATGATATACATAACACTTTTTCTTCCATTTCTTACAAGGCATCTACATGTAAGTTTTTATATTAATTGGGTTTTTGTTTAGACACATTGGAAGATAGTTCTCCTGTTCTGAAAACAACTTATGTGGGGATGGACAGGAACATCTTTATGTGCTGACAGTGTTACAGAGATTTCCTTTTCTCCAGGGGAAAAAAAATGCTATTCCAGTTTCCAACTGCTCTGTAGCTTGATATTCAGTCCAGTCCCTTTTAATAACACATTGAAATCTTTTGGTGCAAAGCAGTGCCAAACCCAAGACAATGACAGCAATGTACAGCAGTAAACAGACCTCTGTTATCCAGATATAACTGAGGATAACCAAAGGTTGTAGCTTTCTCTTTCTGAGAGTGCAGTAAAAGAACAACAATGAAAGTGTCCAAGAAAAAGACTGCATGAAATTAAAATTTGCCAGAAAGCATCCAGTCAAAGCATGCTGTGTGACACACTGGAATTGGTTATCATTAAACATGGATTTTGTAATTGTATAATTAGGATTGGACATCTCATGACTTTCTCATCCAAAAGCTGAAGAGACCAGAAAATTCACATTCTAAAACAAAGTAAAAAAGTAACTCCATAGTATCTTGAAAACATTGCAATTGTCTCACTCTCAGGCTAGTATAAGCAGCATTTGAGAAATTCTGCTGCAATTGTGAAGTATTTTTTCAAGGGCATTATATCTCAAAATCTCTTTTTCATTAAAAACCAAACACAAATATTTGAAAGCCTTTTATTTCTGTCAAAAATCTGATTAGGTTGGGTTTTTTTTGCTTTCTAATCTCTGCCTGGCTTTTTTTCGTATCATTAACTTTTGGTTCCTTCTACAGCATTCTGACAGAGAGCTAAGTACTTAAGAATTTAAGATTTAATTTCTTAACTTCAACCTAAAAAAATCTTTGGATTACATATCTAGAAAGGATTTTTCTTACTTTGACTGCCCTCTTGAATTTCATGCATTATTTTGTGGCCATGGTGTATTATGCCAGGATGATTCACTGACAAATCAACATACAGACAGTGAGTATGGCTACATGCATCTTCATACTAGCACAGAATGATCTGAGGACTGGAAAATGGGGGGAAAGGTACAGTGACATTCACTGTACTGCTGATGTGACACCACCTTGACACAATCCTTTGATTTAACATTTCATTAATGTGGCCAGCTTGAACAAAAACCACTCATCCTCTCAAAGTGGGTTACTTGCTCTGGGCGATGCATAGAAACTCACTTGAAAAAAAAAAATAATCCAGGACTAACATACAGCTCACAGGAAAAAAAAGTCATTGCAATAACCCCAAACTCTGTCATACTGCACTTCATGAGAGTATCAACCCTGGAATTTTTTCTCATGCATTCCCTCTAGGACAGCAGTTCCCAGCATGCACAACTGGAGGAAAAGGTACACAACAAAACTTGGGCTTATCTACAATCCATTGTGAAGTACATTTTTAAGTACAAGTCTTAACTAAATAAAAACAGCTGAATGGAGCTGCCTGATATACAGCCAGGCAATAAAAGTAATAGTTAAATGTATCTTTTTCAGTATTTATGACATCTACTTTAAGTAATGAATGAATGTTTTAGATACAGATTTGTATTTTCATTTCCTTCCATGAACAGCACAGGTAGCAAACAGCAATTTATTAAGAAAGTGAGCAGCTTCTAGAAATTAAGCTCCTGGGGACTGCATCTGTAAAACCATCTTGGTAGGAATGGTCACTGACGAAAATATCAGAACAAGTTCAGAAAATATTAAAAGCATTTCTTTAAGAATCAAATTATGTATGGAGATCTGAACTTGTGAAAGCAAGTCTTGGAGGAAAAAAGAATTCCATTATCAGTTATGAAAGAAATTACTTAGGAGGGAAGGTTCTTTATTTGTTATTTTGTGTGAAAGGTATTTTTATCCAAATACATCTGCTTATGCTGACAGATATGGCATCATTTGTATGGAGGCAGCTTCCAATATATGCGCATTAAATAAACTGCTTCTGAAACAAAGTTTTTCAAAACAGATGGGGTTACCAGACTGATGTCACCAGTGTCTATTTTCAACTACTGCAGAACTACTTCAGAACTCCTTCCAGAGCAACTGCAGTAGGTAGTGTTAAGACTTGATACAGTTTTGAAGAGGACCAACCTGTGATCACTGCTGCCATGGGTCAATTACACCCACAGCCAGAGAAACCAGCATCTACCCATCCTATAGTACTACAGCTTCTGACAAGCTGAATCACACCCTTGTCAGAAAGGAGAAAAAAAAAATGGGACAGAAGCTCTGTCACACCCAGCTGTGAACTGGTCCCAGACCTGTGACTTGGCTTCACTGCTGTGTCGTGCTGCAGCTACATCCCTTGGCAAGGCACTCCAGCCAGGCCCACCACCCTCGTCGGAGAACAGAAGGTGCATTAGCCTAAATGGCAGAGCCCAAAATGGGCTCAGGCAGCTCAGCACCAGTCTTTCACTTTTAGAGATGCACAGGGATATGACCTAATTTCTAGATAGAACTTAGATTTCCAGATCGTAGACTGTCAAAAGAGACTCCCATCATATTCTCTATTCAAAAAACATGCATGGACTTCATTATTATCTGTACATAATAATGTTACAAGGAGTTCTAAAAAATTAGACATTGGTTTCAGATGCTCTTCACATGAACCCCTTGTCTCTATAGGAGAGAAACAGACAATAACCCAGGCAGTAACCCTTCTATCTCCCTCTAATTGGAAAAAGTAACAAGGCAAGTAAAGCAACAAACCTAGAAGAACCTGCAACATCAATGTGGGGTCATCAGACTCTCAGAGGTTTGTTGGTTGGATTTTTACACTCAACAGTTTTTGGTGAAACTGTATATGAGAAGTTATGAGTCTGCTTCTCCTTGAACTCTCACAGAGAAATACTGCCTTCTAACCGGCCTTACACTGGTGATCTACCAAGTCACAGCTTCTGGATTGAGGTAGTGACATATACTCTCCTACATAAATAAGTAATCTAGAAACCTCAGTCTTCTTTTTCTGAAGGTATTTGAAATACTTAGGGTACTAGTAAGTGTTACAGTAGTGTGTTGCATGAATGTCCAAAATTTTTTATAAACGTCACTTTGGTTCCCTGAAATTGTTTCTGTTTGAAATGTTTTCCCACAATCAGCTACTTGTCCACAATCAGATTGCATTTTGCTAGCATTACACAGAGAAGTGAAAAGAAGAAAATCACCACCAAAATAACCTGTTTCTGATTCCCAGCTCAGGGCATTAGAGGCCACAGAGTTTCAATTCATCGCTTCTTCTGTGCCTCAAGTCTACTACCCCCTGCCCTCAGCAGAACAGTCACCCTTTTTTCAAAAAGCGAGGCTGAACTGTGCTCTTAAGGGGGTTGCTGAACGCTTCACATAACTTACCCCTTCTTCATGGATCAGAGAGGATCCAAGCTATGCTATCCATCTTGGGGGTGGAAAGTTGTGGGTGCCTGGGAAGCTACAGCAGTGGTATGATCTACCTGGCTTGCCAGAGGATATGTAGAAGTACAAGAGATAGCAAGCCAGCTGACTGGGAAGCTTTTCTTACAGTAGCTATCCCAGATACGCCACATAAACACATATCTTCAAAGACAAAAGAAGTTTTGACATTACCTTCAGTCAAGCTGGAACATTTTCTTCTAAAGCAGAAACCACTTTTGTCTTACGTATCAGCCATCTAACATGCAAATCTACCAGACCCCAAAGACACTGTAACACTATGGCTGCTTAGCACTGGATTTCCTTTGCCTGCGAACTACACAGCAGAAGACTTTGATAGATGGTATTAGCCAAAGAATATCTCTTCAAAGGCAACATGTGCAATATTCTTACTGATGTCACTTTAAAGCTCGCAAATGAAAGTAACCAGAAATAAATGGGGAGCTCAAAACAATATTAATGAAGAAAAACTTACTCATGTTCTGTAATGTAGAAACTGTTTATAAATTTCACCTACATGTTTCTTCAGTCAAGGTCTACTCCCCTTCCTCAGCTCCACTAAGAAACTCTAAAGAGCAAATCTCTACAGAAATTTGAAGTAGAATATTTTTTTATTTAAAAATTGCATTATTTGAGCTAGTAATTTACCACAAGAAAATGTTTTAAGACACACCATCTCAGATCCTCTACTGATGCATTTGCTTCATTTAGAATAGCATTGCTTAGCAAATACTAAGAAATACTATCCTTTGGCAATAGGTACAAAATATGCAACAAAATATGTACCAATAGGTACAAAATATGCAACTGAGATTCCCCAACACAGAGTCACAGTAAAGAAAACAATAATAGATTTAAACCCAAAAAACCCAAACAAAAAACTCCCCTCAAAAAGAAAAAAAAACAAAACAAAACAAAACAAAAAAACCCCAACCAAAACCAACCCCACAAACTGATTCAGGACTTTGTTAATAAAACTAGAGGCTAGTGTAAAAACAGTCTGAAAGTATCTCAGGATTTTTCTGCTACGACACATGCTACAGGCAAAAGGAAAGCATGGCAAACTGACAGCAGTTAGAGGAAATAACCATTCAGCATTGTCCCCTGTGGCTTTCCTTACCTACATTTCTCAAACACTGCACGGTGACAGCAAATCCTTTTGTTCGTGGCAGGAGGTGGTACTTGAGCTTGGGCAGACCTTTGGCTTCGGCCACCTGCATGCTGATCTGGTGCTTCTGTTCTGTGAACCTTGTGCCCTCACAATGAATCAGGAACTAAAACCAAGACAGAACCACAGTTAGACAGAAGCTCAGGTCTTCTGCTGACTGATCAGAGGTCTCTCTAATTCCCACCAGCACAACCCAAATGAACACTGCTAGAGGGACAGGTGCACCCACACACATTTATGTAATTTATTTGACTGAGGTAAAAAATCCCAACCAACCAAAAAAAACCAAAATCCCAAATCCAAACATTCATCCAACTTGCCATCCGGTTTGAACTTCAGCCTTTAGGCTTTAACATCTGCTCTGCTACTTGCCATTAGAGTGACTTGGTTTCTCTGAGTCACTCCATCTCTAATGAGCTGTTAGAAAACTCTAAAAACATACTCCTGTTGCAAATCTCTCTCTGAAGGTGAAGTGTTCAAGTATCATGGCATCTAAAACTTGCGAAGTGTCTAAACCAAACACATTTCTAGGAAATGCTTCAGTGCCCAGCTTGCTTGCCCTCACTCCTGCTGGCTTTCCCTATGGCACACACGAAGTCCATGGACAACTTCAGACTAACTTTGATGCCAATAAGCGAGTTGATAACACATGCTGGACATGCAGGACAACTGAAAGCCTCATGCTCTTATGAACTATACAGTGGAAGTGCTCAAACATGAATAATTAGTGTCTTGCCACTGGCAGGCAGGGGAGAGCACACAGATCTTTGGAGATTTATCAGTTGCTCATCTGCTTTCTGCCAAGCATGAATGCAAACTAACACATCAGAGACCATTGCCAAATCACACAAAGTAAGTCCTCATAAGCCACAGCAAAATGTAGCCAAAAAAGACAGAGAGATTGAAGAATTTAGCCAAGTAGCCAGCTTCAGTTCTAGCTCATCCAGGAGTGCTTTTACTTGTGTATTGCAAGTATAATGTTATTCAGATTGATGAGACATAGATAAACTGATGAGAAAATCTCTCTAGTTCATTTAGCATGCTTTGCCTGTCTACCTTGCAAGGTGCTATTGTTGTTCCTTTTGATATTATGTCATCATCCAAAAGCAAATTAAAACTCCAAACTGCAATAGCCCCAGGTGTACATCAACAATTATCTCCCTTACATAGGTATAGCTCCTTTTTAGCAACCCCTCTACAAGAGTTATCTACAGGATGGTGGTAGCTTGTGCTCACTGATTAGAGTTGAACTGCCTACATGTATAGAAAAGTCACAGAGCACAGGCAAATTTCTGGTGAGAAACTGAAACTAAAACCCCAGAATCACCTCTTTGCTAGACAGCCTCCTGCCTGGAAGTCACTTAAACATCGAAGCCTGGAGATTAGTTTTGATTGCTTAGCTTTGATTGTCATTTAAATCAATGACAATTTAAAAAAGAAGTTTGTTTCAGAGCATGAGAAACACAGCATATAAATCTTCACAAGGAAACAGCAATAGTTTCTGTAGGCCTCAGGGAGGCTGCTTAAGATACCATTTCTTTAACCAAATCGCACTCTTGCCATCAATAGCTCAGTAGAACTACAATTTTTATGATTTCTGGGAAGAGAAAAAATTCAAAGGCTTTTCATTCTCAGATAAGGAAATGTCAGGCAGGGTGAATACTAAAAAATTATGGTGATGCAAAAAGTAACTTTCTTGTTACTGAAAAGTGACACTAATCCTCTCCCTGGGACACAGCTGATGGCTTGACAAGGCCACTTCTCTGACCAGGTGGTTTCCACTTCTACTGGGCCACGTCTGACCAAACACCTTCACAGGAATGGCAGAATCACAGGGAAGGAGAAAACACTAGTATGAACTCTGCAATCTAAGGTGACAGGGAGCTTAGGTAAAGAATACAGCTGATATGCTTCAGTACATTGTCACATGCGTCTGTTACACAGCCATGAACCTCCACATCTACCCCTGACTAGAGAACCACAAAATTCATTGAGTGTATCACAGTGCAGGTGTTTTTGCAGTAGTATCTGTAGGGCTCCATACTACTGAGAAGGAAACAGACAACACAACACATGGAAAATCCAGAGGGAATTCAGTTGAGAGTATTCTCCTGATACTCCCAAAGAAGTTAATAAATCAAAAGTCTCAGGAACAACCTGGTAAGCATCACATACCGCCTGTGCCTCTCATTCCTGCTGAGCACTACAGCACCTCACATACCATTCGTTAGTCATCACTCACCCAAAAGTTTTCAGGGTAGTCCCGCAGATTCAGCAACTTCTGTACAACTGTTTTTCGATCCTCCTCCCACTTGCGCTTGCAGAAGACTATCTCTAGGAAATACCACATCCAGCCAATGATAGGCATGTAGGAGAGCTCCTTCTTTGCAAGCACTTTGGAACTCTGCAAGACAGAATCAAAGCAAGTAGAACAGAGTTAAACCACTTAAGAGATCACTATGGGTATGACACTTGCACAGTTAGACATTAATATATTGATTCGTATTGACCAGACCCAGTTTTAACACCAGTGTAAAAGCAAAACAAAGAAAAATAAGTTTCTCTCATATGACAGAACAGCCAAACCTAATCTCAGGTATCTGCATGGAAGACTTCTACAATTAAATATATATTTGTGTTGCTCCATCCTACCCAAACACTGAAACCCAAAAGAGAACCCAAATTCCTTCAAACATGGAGGAATCCAAGTAAACGACCCAAGCCATATCACTCAAAATTCTTAATTCAATCAGCAGTGGCAGTGGCAGCTCAAGTTCCTTTAAGATACCTTGAAACTACACTTCTCCTCAAAGCTGGAGCATCTCAACATGTTCAAAAAAAAGAGAGAAAAAAAAAAAGCAGAGAAGCAGAGTCACAGAGCCATTGCAGCACAACATACTGATGCTATGAACGCACTGGTTTACCAATAAAAAAACCTTAAACACTAGAAACAGCAGCGGCAATAAGAATACTTAATTTGTCTTTAGTTTTGTTTATGAAAGGGCAGAAATACTTAGAGTAGCGGATTTCTCTTCAAAGCATGCTTCTGGAGTAGGAAGAACAAAAAAGCACTCTTCCTGTCTCACAGGTGTGACAGACACTGAAGTGACTGGTCCAGACATGCCACAGGAAGTCGGTGATTTATCAAGCATTTAACATGTTCTGTAAATTAATCCTACTCCAGAATTTAACTCTGTGATCACCTCAGACGAACATCCCCTAAGGCAGGAGAACTGATTCCATGCGCTCCTTTCCTGTCTCCCAAGCCAGCCTACCCTGGTGAGCTGTCTTACATTTCACTTGGTTATTTAATAAATAAAATGGCACATGTGTGTGTTGTGTTCATATAGAAATTGTTGCTTCAGCATTTCCGAAGAAACAATGACATATCCTTAGAAGAAAGATGTAATTACAGTCCAGTTTCTGACCATGATATTATTATAAGCTAGCCCATCAAAATGCTCTGCAGATGGATTCCAGGACATGGCATTTGACTGGAAATTACTTATTGGTAGAAGTTACCATCAACAGAAAATATTTACTTTTATTTTTTCAGTCACTCTTGTTCATTTGGCAGCTACTGGAAGAGACTTGACCTAATTCTTTATCTCAGCTCATTTTTTTCATCTGCTCTCCTTCCTTGAGAAGGAAAATACCTTAAATAATTAAGCTATCTAAAGGCTCGTAAGACTGGAAGGCAAGTGCACATCACGCAGCTTCACTATCAACTGTTACACAGTGGCAGCACAGAGGATGACAGAGACTTCTTAAGAATGCAGGAACCATCACTATCAAATGATTTAATGCTTTGTAATAGAAATGCTCCCCCTTGAGCATTTGTGAATTTCCTAATTTCAGTCATGGGACCAGATCAGGACTCCAAACCCACTGCTCCCCTGAGAAACAGCTGCAGTAATTTCAGTTTCAAGCCATGTTGTTCATTAGTCCCCATTACATGACAGCAGCAACACTGAGCCCAGACTCCTCTTCCAGCTCTCCAAACTGGGTACAGAGGAACAGGCTCTCCTTTTACCACTTTCCTGCACAATGAGGCCAACAGCAGCTCTGTCATCACCACCCTCCCCAGCAAACGAGAAGAAACCTCACCACGTTTTTAAAGTTTATTTACAGTAAGTGTTCAGTATCACAAGAACTACGATAAACTAATCGAACTGTACTCTGCATAGAGCGCCCAAGGCCTCCAGAGCACAGTGTCAGAGCAGACAATGTAACAGTCCTCCTGTCAACTTCAAAATGCAGGAATTATAGTCCAAGAAGCTACCTAAAATGATTATTTCACCATACCTATTTTCTAATGCTTTACATATTTTAAGAAGAGCATGAGTTACACAAGAGGCAGGAGAGAAGCTGCCACTGCTTTCCAACACTCCCCTCAGTGAAACAAAGAAACGATACTGTGAGCTAAGGTGCTCTGTAGCACAGGTATAACCACGAAAGCACAACAGATGTCTGAACTCTTCCATGGGCAAGTTCTTATTCTTTTACTGTGCTGATGCATTTTTAAAATTTAAAAGCGCTCCTTTAGACACGTGTGAGTACGACTCCATAGATGCACATAAAAATAAACTAAATCACCTCATACTGTTTTATGCACCCATCTGTTCCAGGAGTAGAAGGAAGGCTAACAGCAGAACTAATTAGAGAAAGGAAACTCCTCAGTGCATTATGCTGGCAAGGCTGTTCTCATGAGGGAGGAATACATTAGGCCTCCCCTCAGAAGCTGCCATACAGACTGGGGAATGAGATGCTGAAAAGCAGCACTGCAGGAAAGGGGCCTGGGGGTCCTGGTCTGTGGCAAGCTGAACATGAGCGAGCAGTGCCCTGGCAGCCAGGAGGGCCAGCCCTGTCCTGGGGAGCATCAGGCACAGCATCGCCAGCCGGGCCAGGGAGGGGATTGTCCCGCTCTGCTCTGAGCTGGGGCGGCCTCACCTCGAGTGCTGGGGGCGGTTCTGGGTGCTAAAATAGAAGACATTAAGCTACTACAGAGTGTGCAAAGGAGGACCATGAAGATGGGTAAGGGTAAGGTAAGGGGCCTTGAGGGGAAGCCAGATAAGGAGGGTCTGAGGTCACTTGTTCTGTTCAGCCTAGAGAAGAGGAGACTGAGAGATCTCGTTGCAGTTACGACTGCCTCATGAGGGGAAGAGCAGGGGCAGGCACTGATCTCTTCTCTGTGGTGACCAGTGTCAGGACCCGAGGGAATGGCCTGAAGCTGTGTCAGGGCAGGCTTAAGTTGGATATCAGGAAAAGGTTCTTCACTCACAGGGTGGTTGGGCTCTGGAACAGCTCCCCGGGGAAGTGGTCACAGCACCAGCCTGACAGAGTTCAAGAAGCGTTTGGACAACACTCTTGGGCACCTGATGCAATTCTTGGGGATGGTGCTGTGCAGGGCCAGGAGCTGGACTCAATGATCCTTGTGGGTCCCTTCCAACTCTGCATGTTCTGTGATCCCTCTTAAAATAACTAGAGCTATAACTAGAGCTGTTGTGTTTCAGTCGTCTACCCATGCACAGCTCCTGTGAAAATACCTGGGGGGAAAAACGCAACTCTAGCTGACTTCAACCACTAACTTCTCCTTTACTAAAGTGCTTTGGTAAATACGTGACAGTTACCTTCAACCCTCAAATTCAGCTTGTTCAACTGAAGAATAATAATGAAAAAGTGCTGATTTATTCCACGTAAGCTGCCTTCCTAAGGAAGTCAAACATTTTCAGTGCTCAGAACTGTGTAATTTCAACAGATGTTTAATGAAATTACCACTGGACAGAGACAACTTATCTACCATATTAACATTTTAATTCAGGTTAATTTATTTTGGCCAAGTTTGTTCAAATGAAATATCCATCAAGATCACCTTAAAAAAAGTATTTTCTTTAGTGCATTTGCCCAACTATGCTGTCAAAGAAAGAATTCTACATGTCCAGGCACAGTTACTCAACACCTCTTGTTTAAAGAACACAACAAACAGCATTAAATCGACATGCAAGCTCAAAGTGTCCAACAAAATTTGTTTCCCAGTTTTAAAACAAGTTCATTGTAGCTGCAAACCATTAGCAACAGCAATCTGCCTTGTATGTTATTTACTCTGCAAGCTGCGTTCAGCACTGATATACTTTCAATGATTCCGACTGCTCTACTTTTGAAATATATCACTCCTTCATATTATACTCTCTGGGACACCATGATGACAGGTATGTTTCTTTAGTCCCTTAAAGCCATCATTCCAGAAATTTAGTTAGGTTCCTAATTCCTCATGCTTCATATTGAATAAAACTTCTCCATGTTGGAAAGGTAACATAGACTTATCTCTAGCAAGCCTGATTTTGCCCCTTTACCAGTTCAAACCTAGTTAAAAAAATCTATTAATATTTTAAAATACACAAACTACTGTGCTCACACACCTATTAGTCTCATACAATTATATAAAAAAGTATCTTCTCACACCTACTGAGCTGAGCCACACTCAGCTTTTCAAACAGCAAGCTTCAGCATAAGCAACTCTCAAAATCGAGTTTCCTGACATATGGAACAAGTAGTTAAGGTTAAAACCAGAAGGTTTAGCTTTAAAGCACAGGCAATTTTTGCCAATATTAATGTCTTCATCTCAGACAAATGGTTATTAAAATTACTAAAAAAGCTATTTTATTACTGCTTCATCAGACCAAGCAACAAAGAAGTGAATCCAGGCAGAGAGCATATTAAAGTGCATTTGGTAAGAATCCAGAATAACACCTCCCTCCTCAGAACTTGCCCATGTCCTGATTTTAAGTTCTGGTGACCAGTGGGTCTTTTTTCAAGAAGATGGTTAGCAACACACCTTGAGGAAACTAAGGGCTACTAATACATTTAAATGGGGACACAGTGGCTAGGATGCCCCATTAATAAGGTAAATCGTAGGACTGGAATGTCACAGACAGGAAAAGGGGAGGACACAGCAGAGAGCAGGGACCTGTCACCAAGACCATATTTCTATGTACACAACAGGGCAACACACAGACACCAGAGTCAGCATCCCACCCAGACGTTGCACAGCATGGGGTGGAAAAGCAGAGCATCCACAACACAGTCCACACACCCTCTGTGCCAGGAGGAGGCAGGACTCAGCTGTCTCCATGGACATCCATGCTGGCCATGGCAGCATGATGCTGACTGGACATCAAGGACCCCTATACATCCTCCCACCTGCACACAACACTGAGGTTTGCAGAACAAAGAGGTGGGTATGTGTGGCTGATTGGTGTCAAGGACTGAAAACAAAACAGGAAGAACCCTTTATAAAAGCCCCACAGGTGGAATACAGATGTAAGTGACTGATAGTTTGGGCTGAATGCAGGTGTTCTGAAATCCCTGATGACTTTTAATTTTTGTGAAGTTTGCTTCCTTTTCTGTTGTCCAGCAACAGACAAAATCATGTAAGTTTTGGTGCTGCACAGTTATACATCTGTAACACCAGCTGCACAGAATTCAACTAGCAAGATTCTCAGTAGCTACAGTAACTTGCAAGAGTAAAAGCGAGCACAGCATTGCTTCTTCAGGTGATTTTCTCCTTTTCCACTACAAATGAACAGGATGCTTCCTTGACTTTTCAATGGGTGCTGCAAAAGTAACTAAAGAAAAAAAACCTAGAAGTAAAATAAATGTTAGAATTGTCATTCTTTTTCTTCCCTCTTCTTCACATACACTTCTCAAATTCTTAGCACTTTATTTGGTTCTTTTTGCTAAATTTTCTTCCAGAGCCAGTAAAAAACCTTCAAGATCTGAGTCCTTAGAACACTTACGTTCACAAACCTAAAAACAGGTAAGAGACTATGCCACTCCCTCTCCATCTCCCAAAAACAGAAAAAACCAAAACCAAAAAAACCCTGAATCACACTGATAAATCAAAACCGCACTGACAGAGCTTTATAAACCTGTAGGGATTATGGCGATTTGGCTATAAGGAGAAAGCCAGTCCAGGAGAAGAGAGATAAAAGAGGGAGCAGACAAATGCACAGATTGAATGTTTCAACTAAGGCAAGGAAGGGCAGTTTTCAAAATGGAAAGCCTTCTTTTTTTTTGGGGGGGGGGAACCAAAGGGGAAAGAGAGGTTTAAGGATGTTTAATACTGTTTTCAAATAAACAATGTCTGGATTTCACCTGGAATAGAGTTAATTTTCTTCCCAGTAGCTGTGTTTTGGGTTTAGGATGAGAATAATGTTGATAACACATGGATGTTTTAGTTGTTGCTAAGCAGTGTTTCCACTACATCAAGGACTCTTTGGCTTCTCACCACCTGGCCAGAGAGTAGACTGGAGGACACAAGGAGCTGGGAAGAGACACAGCAGGACAGCTGACTCAAACCAGCCAAAGGGATATTCAACACCATATGATGGTATGCTCAGTATAGAAACTAGGGGGAAACATGGCTGGGGGCTGCTGGTCAGGAACTGGACTGTGGTGAACAACTCCACTGTGGATCATTTGTTTTATACACTCTGATTCTTTTATCACCACCATCATTATCAATGTTTTTGTCCCTTCCTTTTCTGTCCTATTAAACTCTACTTCAACCCCCAAATTCCCTCCTCTGCCTCCCCCCATTCTCTCCCCCATCCCACGGGGGGCAGGGAATAAGCAAGTGGCTGTGTGGTGTTTAGCTGCCTGGATGGTTAAACCACAACAACTAAGCAAAAAATTACAACATTTAATGGCTTCATTAAAGAAATGTTCAAGCTGTAAAATACGGAGAGTTTGAACACATGCCTGTGACACTCTTAAGAGTGTTACTGTTATCTGCCAGAGCTGCAAGGCACAGCTGGATGTCACAACAAAGCCATTCTGCCTGCGGCAGCCAAGCACAGCCAGTTCCAACTCTTCCCCCTCCCCAGTCATCTCTCCTTTTTTCACTGGATTTGTTAAGGCAGAGAAGAGACAGAGTATCTAAAACATCGCCAAACAGGGCAGACAAGCATCATAACAGATGCAGGAGACTGCACGTGCAAGATTTCATTTTCAGCAGCAGCAGCAATGAGATCAGCTGAGTAAGGTGCTTGCTGATACCCAAAGTTTGCATAGAAACTTCACGGACTATACAACTAAACATCATTAAACATAAACTTACAAAGTCCCTGAGCTAGAAAACACTGGAGGCTGTGACACCTTAGAAAGCTCTCTGCACACTTGCCTCTTTCTTGTAACTCTTTTCCTAAGTATCAGCCCTCAACATAATGGTTCTTATATTCCTAATTGTGCTGCCACACCACACCCTGAAGCTTTGCACAGTGGAAACTCATATAAGGCACCACAACTCAAACCAACCTACACTCCCCATCACTGCACAATCACTTACCCTTGCACTGGCCCAAGACAAGTACCAGTATACCAATACAGACAATCCAATCAGGAAAATGACTGGCATTTTCCATTCTTTATGTTTGTTTTTTTTAACGTGGCTTAAGATGAACTTGGGCTGGTTGCCCCAAGAGGGAAATGCACTGCTTTGTTGAGTAAAGACATCTATGCAAATGAGAGCATGCAGAAACTACTTCTTCTGGGAACAGTTTCTGGGAAGTAAAACCACACTACATTACTCAGGACTGAAATGGTTTTGTGTTGGTTTTGGGGTTTGGTTGTTTGGGGTTTTTGTTTGTTTTCGTTTTGTTGTTAAAAAATAAAAAAGAAAAAAAAGACCAACATATATCAGTCCCTATAATAATCCTGAGATTAGCATAAATGCAAACTGAATAATAAATGCAAGCATCCAAAAAAAGAGAAAAAATATTTTCAGTTAGTGCAGCACAGTGATTTCAACAGCTGTTTCTATGTTGTGGTTTTCTTACGTGTAAGTACCAGCACAAAAAACTAAACCAGAATACTTATTAAGTTGTAAAACTATTAAAAAAGTTGCAGCTAGTGTGATTCAATCCAACCACACAGCAACAATGTAAAACAAGGTATTTTTGACCTTGTAAGCCCCTATTTGTACAGAAACAATTCTTCCATTTTCTACATTGGCATTTTCTGAAGAAGCACCTGACCCTTGAAAACACAGCTTTATTTAGAGAACTGAGGCCATTTGGCTTACAAAATTAGACAGATTATACTACAGCACCACTGTTTTTTGCACTTACATCTGCCTGCTAGGAACAGATTTCCTTACATCTCCTCCTGTTCCATGTCATCCTCCAGCTCTGTGCTCAAGTCCTAGACAATATGGTAGCAGTGTTATTCAGAAGCCAACAGCCATTCTGGTTACACAAAGAGCCTGTAATGCTTAGGTTCACTTTCCTCCACTTTTAAGGCCACTTTTAATGTTTTTCTTAAACAGACTGCCATAATTGTAATTTGAAAGTGACTGAAGTGGTGCCCAAATGTCCAGAAAATGCAGAGTTCAAAGGGAAGGCCACAAAAAAAATCAAGAGGTTCACACAATCCAAGGTGAAGACTTTTGACAGTGGTCAGTATCAAAGCTACAAGGATGCTGCAGAAGACTGCCAAAATGAGTCATTAGTCTTCTTTCTCATGAGGGAGGAACCGTTATCTAAATCCATTATAGACAGAGAATATAGTCACCACCACAGAATGAAGTCAGGCTGATTTAGGCAGGGGCTTGAATTATCCCCATGACCTGACATGGGAAACAAAAAAGCAACCCTGAAAACAAATGCACATGAACTCCTAGCTTAATGCAGCAGTGTATTCAACCATGAATAACTCATTCCTCCTCCATCTCTTACTAGCTTTTAGCTGGTCACTGTATTCACTTAAGATGGCTGCTCTTTCATTCTGAGAGACAGGCTACATCATTTAAACTCTTAGCTGTGGACTTGTAAGACTACACCAGAAAAAGCAAACAAATTCTGTAATTTAACAGGGAAAGAATCCTAGGACAGCTCATCTTCCTGCAGCACAATGAACTGCAATAGTTACTTAGTAAGCACAAAGAGAGAAATAACTGTAATGATCTCCACAGGTTAAGAAAATATCTCCTTCATCAGCTTTAACTGCAATGCTTTTAAAATTTCTGTGGTTTCCCAAGCCATCCTGTCTCCGCATCCTTGCACTGCACTGCTTTAGGTTCACCTCTAATTCTGGACAGCAGCTGGGTAAAATTCGAGCACGGATCTGTTAATTCAAAAACACAGTTAACTTATTTTGGGGTTTTTTTTCACATCCAAGGAGATTTATCTTAAATACTAAGTAACTCACCCCCAAGACCCCAAATCTCTCACAAAAGTTCCAACCACAGAGAAAGTCAATTTCAAAGTTGTGGTTAAGGATTACGATGGCATTCTCCTTCCCGTACTTGTGGTAACTCTCTGGGTCAGTATAAAGGGTGCAATCGGTGCCTGACCACCATTCCAGCAACATCACCATCTCTGAAACAAAGAACAAGAAATATGTGAATGTACACAGTACATGCAAAACCAGTACTTAGTAACATGTTCAAAACATCAGTCACCTCAATGGCATGTGGCAAAGAAAGGGCTGTAAGGAAGAACACGTAAGAGGGCTGTTTAAAACACAGCTATCTTTACAAGTTGGAAAGTGGTTTCTCAGCAGTATCCTAGAGACTATCATATGCCTTTCATTTCCTATTTGCTTATCCCATTATCAAGCACAGGCTTGTACCATAGGCTTTGTATTTGTTTTTCTTGGAACTTTAAGTCTGACCACAAGACTTGTGAATCAAACCTTTATTTAGCAAAATCGCTCTGGTCTGGTGCACAGAACCCTGAGGTGAGTCAGTAAAGCCAAGAAGCTCGGAGAGCTCTATCTCTATGGAGATGGAAAAAGATAATCTAAAAGCAACGGCTTTCCTCAAGCAACCCATGTCTTGAGCCGGGGGTACCATGGGACTAGATGTAAACTGTCTGAGACTGAAAAGTTAAGGGACACATCTGCTTCCTGTCAAAGCTGTCACAAAAGTTCTGAACCACAGCAAAGGTCTAATGCAAGGGGTTATTCTTTGTTAAGAGAAACATATCTCCCTCTCAGAGCAGAGCTGTGCCACACGAATGCCTCTGCTGGAAGGATGACACATCCAAGATGCTCTCCTAGCTTAAGCCTGAAGGCACCAAAAATGCTCATTCACCTCAGGGAAGATCAAAACCAGGCCAGTCTTTGAAACACATTTGAATTCCTTTCTGGTTTGGTCCCCTACTGGTCACAACTAGTGACAGAAAACAGAAAACAGCCAGGAACAGGTCTACATTTCCAGTCATCATGAGTAAAATGTACAGCCTGAAGCTCTTGGATGACATTGTGCTGTACACTGGAGAACAGGCATTAATGACATGAATGAATTCTAACAGTGCTACAACCAGGCTAATAAGTAATCTCTATTCAGGTAACAGTATCTTAATATGATAAAAGCGTGTTTATGATACAGATAAATGAGTGACTTGTCTCTCCACCTGCTTACTTCTAATCAGGGAAAGTGACTACTACTGCAGCAGGAGTACATTATTACTCAATGGATGCTATTATGCATCAAAACAATAGCCTGAGATGTGGAGGGAGACCTAAACTGCCATATGCTAACCAGGGAATGGCAGATTTCACTGACCGCAAACTAATTTTTCAGTGAAAGCCAAAGATGTTCACATCTCAGCAAGGCAGCTGTGAAGATACAAAAGCATATACTACCTTGAAGACTTCCCCTGCAAAGAGCTGCCTTGTGAAACACACTCAGTGTTGTATCTTTCTAAGGTTGCAGCTTTCTGTTAGATTTATACTGGAAATATAAGCCCTCCACTCCCCAAAACACACCAAAATTGAATAATAGCTGGGGGAAACAAACCCATCCCACACTGTAATTTGCAAACTTTTGTGGAATCTACAGTCATATCCTAGGGCAGGACACAACCACAGAAAAGAAAGGTAATTAGTGACAGGATTAGATCTTCTGCTTAACTAGGAATGCAACTAAGAGAAAAAATGACTGCTACATGACTTTCCATCTTTTTAACACCTACTGCCATTAAATCTATTCACTAAAAAAAAAAAAAAAAGTGAAGATGAGGATACTAAGGCTCTCTTGACAAAAAAGCCAACTTTACCTGAGAAAAGTCATCTCACTTCAAGTGTAGATTTTTTATTTATTTTATCTTTTCCTAAGGAATCTGAACCAAACTAATAACATATCATGAATCTCAGGTGTGCCACTTGCATACAGCTCTTCAGTTTTATATATTCAGTTTCAAATATATTCCAAAAAAGCAAAGGCAAAAACATTTCTAGATGTGCTCTAATTTTTGAGGCTTCACATAAGCAGGATTTTTGTTTGAATAAATACTGCAGAAATAGGTCCCTATCCCTCACCTCACATGCCATTTGTCACTGACGTGCTCAGGCAGTTGCTGCAGAAACACAAAGCAGGCACTGAACACCGCTGTATTTAAATACAGTAAATACCATCTGTCAGCCTCTAATTTCTTCACGTTTCTTTCCGTCACTTTCCCTACTCTTTCTTTCCCCTTCTTCCTAGCCTCCTTTCTCCTTGTGGGTCTCAAGCAATGATAAGTAGTGTCAGTTTGTGCTGCTCTTGCATTGTGTCACCAGCTTCTACAACCTTCCACAGAAATTTATTACCCAGCAACCTGCTGTGGTGGCTCAGCCACACAAGGTCACCCGTTCACACTCTCCTCCCTCCTTCACAGTACAGAGATGATCAGAGGAAGTTTCCTCCTTTGTACACCAGTCATACTGTATAAGCAGAAATCAATTGCACAGTGGGAACAAAAAAAGATTCTTTTGCCCCTTTAATGAGGTTTTGGAGTTTCAACACCACAACTGAGCTAATGAATACATATTCAACCATGTCATGAGGGTTCCTACCTTTCAAAGCAATTCTCCAGTGACACTTTCAAACAATTAAGGCAAAGGAAGGAGAAAAACCAAAGGAACTTGAAATCTCCACTCCCTGCTTTGAAGGCAGAGTCCTTGGAGTGCATTACAACTAGCTTCAGAAGAAACTGATGGCAGAGAGAAATCATGACTTCAAATACTTCATATGGATACCCTGTGTGCTTAGGAATTTTGATTTTTTTTTTTACCCTTCTGAAATAAAAGAAACAAGCACTCATCCTGCTTCAAAGAAACCCCTACCTCCTGCAAGTGTAGATCATTTTCTAGCCCTTCACTGCACATATCTGAGCTGCTGCAATGCCTGCATTTCTGGAACAAATAACTAGAAAAAAATCTCTAAGGCAGACCTGAACTAAAACTTGTTATATGAAAAATAACATTTAAGGGAAGAAGGGAAACACACAGAGTTTATTGAGACTTCCGCCTCAAAATTTTGCAAGAATGAGTCATTAAAACAGTTAACACTGTTCTTCTGTAAGTGTTAGTAATTCCTTTATCTAACTATTCTTGATAAGGACCAGATGACCTAGTGTGGTTCGTTCCAACCTTATCCATTCTGTGATTATGTGATAAACCACGGAAACATTTTCTTACAAGATTAACTATAAATTATCTATTTTAAAGTGCCACAAAAAGCATAATTCTGTATTGACTCAATAAGTACAATAATTTGAAGATCTCAAGTAAGTGCATCACCTTATTTAAAGAGCTACAGAACTGTTTCGCTCCATGACACTCATTTCCTTTAATCTCTATATCAAGGCAACATCAAGAAAAAGAAGTCAGAAAATTCTTACGGGACTATATGGTAAAAGCACAGCAAACTCTCCAATACAAATAAAAGCAAAACAAGTGGGTAAGCTGTGACCACCCTTTCAAAGAGCAGACAGGGTGAATGGCTGCATGAGGAATGACTGCATTGCATAGAAGACGGGAAAGCATTTTAAAAAACGCAGAAATAAGGCTAAAGACAGACTGACAGATAGTATAGTCTAGAGCCCATGCCTGTCTGTGGAAGAATCACTTGTAAGTTATTGCAAGAAAATAACTTTCCAGATTTCAGATTACACCTATTAGGTGCACTTCCTATGCATTTTTCAGAGAATGAAGTCTACCGGTAACTAAAAAAAGCAAGTCTACATCTTCCCTAGACTACTCAAAAGCCCTCTGTGCATCACAGACAGGGTTAAACCTCTGAATTAACTGCAAAGCTGCCTAAGAGGTTTTCAAAAGACTTCCAAGTTTTCCTTACACAGGCTATTCTAGTGTTTTACTCTGCCTTCTAACCTGACTGGGCATTTATTTCTGCTCTCTACTTCCTTCTTCTCTGCAGGAGCTGCAAGTAATTATGAGGGAAACTTGAAGGCAGGAATTCTGCTTGCATTGATTAGGTACATGCAACTAGAGCTCAAACCTTAATATTGCTACATGTCTACAAGAAAATGCTTAGGATGCATGGTTTTCTGTGATTTTGTGCGTTTAAACAGAAGACCAAAATCCAGGCTCTCTTTCCTTAGCACCACCACCACCACACCCCGTTTCCTACCCCCACCATTTACCGCAGCTGGTGGTAAAACCACTGGGATCTTCGGATTTGTTTTCCTCTCCCTTAAAGCTGTCTTGCAGCAAAAGTACTGTCTGATGGCAGGCAGGGGTTATGAGGAATCATGCACACAAATTTAAAAAGAAAAACAAGCAAAACTCTTCCCTTCTCTCTTCTCTTCAGGTCTGGTTTTGCAGATTTTTGCCCCTGTCTCCTTGGAAGACCCTATATGCAACTCCCCTGAATAACACTAATTACATGTCTGTGCTTTTACGGACAGAAATCACCAACAGAAAGGAAGGAAGAAATGGTGACTTTTAATTCCCCACTCATCACAGTAAGTTACAGGACGTGCTTGCAAGGAGAAAGATAAGCACAGCACAGTCCTTTCATATATTTAGGTTCCAAGTCGTGTTCATTTTAGCTTTTGCTTGCAGGAAATTATTTTAATGTACTTTTCTTCAACAATCATATATTCCAACAGAGATAATGTGCTGCATTTGCCACAAATGACTGAGGACAGTATACCATGTGCTGACCAAAGGAGTTAGTACAACAAACAGTGAAAGAAAACAGGCTGCTTGGCAAGTTCCTATGACACCAACATTTGCTTTGTATGGGCACGAAATCAGGCAGTTGGATCTCTTCCGCATGTGGTTTCTTGTTGTCCAAAACACCACTGGTTTTTTCTACTGCGTGCAGAAGCAGCACCACAGAAGAACTACTTAGCAAAGAAAAAATGGTTACAGTTCATTCACTGCAAGTCACTGTGCAAAAGGAACACCAGTCTCGTTCCAATGCTCTCTTAAGCAGTTTCCTATACACATGCACACACATCCCCCAAAAATAATTTTTGATTTATGCATCCTTGGCCTACTTGTAGGTTTTATTATTTTAAGCCTGCATATCTTTAAGAAATACTGTCCCTTCCAAGCTATTTGAATAAACCATTCACTGCTACAAATGGTACATCAAGACCAGCAGGTTTATTATGGAGACCTCAACATTCACTTCTTCATGGGAATTAGTTATCAGTAGAAGGGAGATGACAGCCTGAAAGGAAGTGCTAAAGCTACCAACCCCAGCTAGCAGGTGATCCCAAGAAGCTTGTGGGAAGACGTCACTGACCCTCTTACAGTAGCAAGTTAATTGAGGAGAAGAAGAAACAACAGGTATCTGTCCTGAGCACACATGCCTGTTTTCCATGTTGGTAGATTCATATGAGTGACTTCTGCTTCCTCTCAAAGAAAGCCTGGTCTATAATACTCTAAAACCAGTCAGAAGATAGCTGGAAAGGATGATTATGAAGCTATTGCTTATGTCACCTCCACAATGCCTATGTACCTCCAACACAGCATTCCACAGACAATTCTGTCACTGTCTGTTCTGTATCCCCACTCTCCCATAATACATATGTACCAACTCTCCTTCCTCTGACAGGCTAAATGGGTAAATAGATAAATTAACCTTCAATCAACTATTCTCAATCTGAATTTAATCTGAATATGGCAATTTCTTTTTTAAACTTGATGAAGGCTTTCTGCATGCAAATCCTTTCCAGTTTTTCAGGTATGTCACAAATAGTCTAATAAAAACAGTACTTTTGACTACGAATCATTCACATGATCCATTTTCCTTAACCCTCTCCCAGCTGTGCTCAGCCAGACACCATCATCCCAAACTGCAAAGACCAGACAGGCTACAGCCTCCTGTTAACCCTGAGGACAGGCAGTGCCTGTCACAGTACTTGGTGATGTCTAACAAACAGCACTGCTCACAAGTAATTCCCACCACACCCACAGGTTCTTATCTCAACTCATGACCGCTTTGTTACATTTTCCTTCCTCAATCCAGCCGTGGAGGGGAATGAGTGAGAGGCTTTGGTGGGTGCCCGGCACCTGGACAGTGTCAACCCATGACACAGGCACATCAACAATATGTTCTGCTGAGGTGGCTTGTTAGGATGCAGAAGGAACTCTGGAGAGTTATACTCTGAGTGGTTATGTCACAACTGCTATGTGAGGTCTGCACTATGAAGCAGATTTTCTGAGTAAGAAATATCATGAAAATTTCTGCTCTGTCCTTAGTAGAAGGAAGCATGTTATCTCAGTAAGCAGTAGCTGGTGTTGGGTTCCATGAATATTAGATTATGGTTTTTATTAAATTATTCAGTATTTGATGTACACAAACCAGGAAGCCTAGGACATTCATCTGTACAAGCACAGACAGGTAGAAGAGATGAATGCTGAAGAGAAGAAACTTGAAAAGAGTAGGTGAGAAAACTTAAAATAAGGTGTTAAGTGTTCTGCAGTGACCAGTAATGGAGCATTTGATAACCCTTATCTGATTAGTTTGGGCTTGCACAGCAACCACTTTCTAAAGAGAGAAGAAAACAACTTTCATATTCTGGGACACCGACTCACCTGGGACAAAGCAAAACACCACCTGATCCATCACACATCCCTCTCCTGTCATGCCTTCATCAAGTATGACCCCACATCATGCCTTACCCCTGGGGTAACTTCGGTGTCCCACTGATGAAGCTGTTGAAGCAATGAAGCTTAAATGAACAGTACATATGATGTTACTTGAGTTCTCATTTGTATGGTTAGGGTGGCACATTGCTGTTTAAATCCTGAAACAGAAGCTTAAATGAAAGCAGGGTGACCTATATTAAGCTTAAGTAGGTGCCATCTTAAAATGATAGAACCAAAAAATCAAATCTAGTAATTACAGAGTGGCTACAAATCTGGTCTCATAAAATATCAAATAAAAAACTACTTGTCATCAGGTATTCGAATTTCTACAGTTTTTTTTCAAGTATTGTACTGATACCAGAAAGGCCAGGAAAAAAAAGATATTTCAAATCTAACACTTCCAGGCAATATTAAGCCATTCACATAGTACAATAAAAGAAATTCCTATTAATAAACTTTGTGGATGATACAAAGAACAGAGTTTAAGAATCAGATGACCTTGAAAGGTAAGGTAACATAAATGGAATTAATTTTGATAGGACACGTCATGGCATCATATCTTGCAGAACTAATAAAAATAGAGCCTCATAATTTGGAAAGTACAGAGAAGAGCATTATCTGGGAACATTATTTTGCCACTGAACATTTCTGCTCCATTCATAAAGCAGATGCAGACCAGGACTATCAGGATGACCCAAAAGTAAAAAAGTTTGGCTCACTGGAGCTTTAAAACAAATGCTAGAAGAGGACTGGGTGGGCTCCCCAGAAATATGGTTTATGGAAGACGAAAGTTAACAATACAGAAAAAGAATGATTTAAACTAAATACCCGTAGCACAAGAACATCCATGTCTAAAGTGACTGAAAATACAGGCATCCATTATTGTGAAGATTCTTCTGACTACTTAGTCAGATAAAAATGCTTAGCAGCTTTGTAAATTGACTAAGAAACATCTTAAAAAGACTACATTATACCACTGCTAGAAATTCAATGATTGAGGAACTCCTTCCTAGCCTATCTTCTCTAATTAGGAAAAAAAGTGAGATCTTCCAAACAGACTGCCTTACAGACCTCTCTCCTCTCTTCCTTCACTGCTTGAGAAACACACTGCAGACTGAGAAACAGTTTGCTACCTCAGGCTGCAATGAACATTCACTGGACCAAGGGGAAGACAGTACCTTGCAGCCATGAGCAAAGGCTTCTATTTCAGCAGGGTAGCACCAGACAGAAACCTTTCCCAAAGGATTTCTCTGTTGAAAATCACCTTCCAGGAGGCCAGGACCTCAAAAATTTGAGAATCCAAATAAGAAAACATGAACCAAGTTAACAGATGTCAGTCTTAACTTGTATTTATTGAATCACAATTGGCTTCTCTGACATGAGTCATTCACGTATCCTTAATTGTAGGGTGATCAGCATTGTCCACACTCAGGTCTCGTGCTTTCATTCAGAACAAAAGTACACACACTCATGTGACTGGGTTTACTTTGCCGTATGCATTAGGGGAAGTTAACTCAAGTGAATCATGTTTAATTCACATATTTAGTAAGAAGACCTGTTCTCACATAATTTTTCTCCTTCTTGCATGTATTCCTGCAATAGCCTTAATTTCTATATATACAAATGTATCCTCCTTAGTTTCAAATCAAAAACCAAAAATTTGGGCTTTAGAAAGAAAGCATTTCAGAACAAGAGAGAAAATCCCATTATTTTTGCTGCTCTAAATCCCTGCCATGAACACACTTAACCTACATTTTCAGCTACTGACAAGAAATGACACGAATTTATCTCTGAGAAAAATGACTGATGGTACAAAAAACTGAGTTGCCAAAGAAAGCAATCTACAGCACAAATTGGAAGAAAAGTGAACTAGGAAACCGAACAAAAGGTAAATTAAATCCTAAGAAAATCTGCAGTGTTTTTAAATAAAGCCTCTAGTTATCAAGAATTACATTTCGTAGAAGTGTAAACACATAAAAAGAAGGAATTGTGGTGCCTGCAGAACGGCAGAACAAGAAAACCAGGGATAATGGCTTCTAAGGTTTCTGCACTTTTCCAGTAATATTTAAATTTGGATTTTGATTTCAGATAACTGGTGCGCTCAGGAGAAATATCTACATATTTCCAGATATAATATGCTACAAACTATTTATTTCTGGACTCAAGACTTCTACTTAGTCTCCTTATGCACAAGATATTCTATCTGAATTTCAATATTGGAAGAAAAAAACTGATTGAGTACCTGTATTATATCATCACAGTTAATGGCGAATAACCATGGAACCTCTATCATTGAGAACACTGTTCAGAACAAAACCATTACTCATTTTTCACTTGCATTCTATGAATTCCCTCTCTCTGTCTGTAATCTTACAGCATCTCATCATGTGAGGTCTTGAGAGACAAGAACTATGTCCCAGTGCTTATTTTAGCTCCTAAATCCCTATCAGTGACTTTCACAAAATGTTCTTTAGAGGGACAATAAGGTCAGAAACTACAAATCAAACAAATGGCTTTCATGAATTAAAAATAAAGTACTATAGATCAGATATACCTATCAAGTTTCAAGTTATGATTTTTGTACTGGGTGCAGTCTGTAACCTTTCCAGATGATGTTCTCCAATTATATAAATATACAAAAATCCCCACTTTTTCTCACTGAAGAATGTAATACCAATGAAGTTTCATTTCAGAATGAAATACCAATGTGCACATGAGAAAGTGCACATTCTGTTAAGACACACACACACCCAAAGTATACAACAATATTACACCACACATAAGGACACTAGTGCCTCTCAATTCACATTCAGCTTCACTGTGCTTATATTTCTCTTTCCTCAAAGCTTTTAAGAAACTAATCCACTGCTGGAACATCACAACCTGCTCAGACAGCCTGCAGATCGTGTGCTCCAGCAGGTGAGGATGCAAATGTACCATTTGCTTGCCTAACCTCCCACTGCTCAAACTGAAAGGGTATCCACAAAATAAAGCATTACTGTCTTACTGCTATGTAGTGCCAGTGGCTGCGCTATACCTGCAAAAATTCTGCACAAAGAGGTAATAAGCTTTTTGCTTTATCCTATCTGCTGCAAGCAACAGTGTTGTATTCTTAGAACTATTTGTGTTGAACAATCTTCCTAGAAAACAGAAGTTTAGCTTACACAGTACATGGAAACCTTGCATCATTAACAGGCTCCAAGTTTACCCTCGTCTATTCATTTTCCAGAAAGACAATCTCTGGAAGTTACAAAAGGCAGGCCGTGCTTCTCTGGTAACCCAAGACATTTTCCTATTCAGTGTTTTGCAAAGTATGAAGAGTAGCAGCCAGGCACACCATTTCAGGTCAGTACAGGAGAAACAGCTACTGCTTCTTTTAAAAGGCACAATCTGACTTGTCATAGCAGTAGCAAAATAAAGACCTGTCATACGCACAAGTCATGCACATGTCAGGAATAGAG
>WEKY01055352.1:1668-13176 GCA_013390045.1 Picathartes gymnocephalus
GTAGAGCTGTCTGTCCTCATTTCTCTAATTGAAGTGAGTACCCCAGTGGGAAAACCATTATTTCTAATATTATATACACAAATTAAAACTCCATTTAGAGGTATAGTGGGACCATCTTATAATTGACTCTGATCTTGAAGAAATATCTCAGTAATATTTATTTTAATATGGTCTCTGCCAGAAAAGATATCTAGAAGGAAAAATATTATTTTACTGAGAAAGGCCTGAGCATGTGTAACACCAAATTTACCAGAACTGTGAGGGCTGAGATAAGTTCTTTGATGCAATAGGCTGCTGCTGCTGAGGTCCATCTTTCCACTTCTTATTCTATTTGAAATTGGTGTAGACAGTAAAGGAAATTACCAAAGGTATTTAAGCAGGCAGCTCCTCAAATAAGCCATGCCACTTTTATGTATATTTTTTTTCTCTATAGGTTAACACTTTAAAAAATCCTTCTTTAAATATGCATAAAAATATTTAAATATACCCATTTAAAACTGCATTTTCCCTTTTCTTGCAAGATACTACAAGCTACTGTGGCACTGGAGGGGCCAATGATCATCTATTAATGGTTTGAATGGACAGGCAATCATTCAAAAGACTTTGATCCTCAGGGGTAATTAGGAAGACATTGAATAGGAAGTGCTGACTCTGTGCATTGCACAAGCATGAGTTTAACTGCTTCATTTTATAACATGCCTTTCTAGTCACTTCCTTGAAGGTTTCAAAGAAATGTGGTGCTGGAAGCCTTTCTTCTTCCTTATTAAGAACAATTGGGAAGTAAAATATGAAATGCTCTCCTAAGAAGAGGCTAATACAGTTTGGTAGACCATCTGCTTCTATTGTGGAAATCATGGACACAGCTCTTCTTCAATCAGGAGAGGTCAAAGAATAACTAGTTAGTGTCAAATCAAACTAGGTAAATGCATTTGTGGCAGGATTTCAGGTGATTAGCATAATGCTTTATTTTCTCAAGAAGTAGTTCCCGCCTTGTTGGCGAAATTTTAAGAGGTAGGAAGCTCTCTATTATTTGTATTCCTCCTTTGCACGTGGTGTTTCTGATTGAAGGAAGGAGAAGATGTGAATTATCTCCAAAAGAACCACTTCTGCTACTTGCGTAGTTTAAATGTGAAGCAACAGTCAGGCAGCAGGTAGGGTTCCAGGAATTATTAGATGTATCCTATAACATGTGGCTGTACTGAGCTGGCTGTGAAAGCACCTACACTCATATTTTAGGACATTTGAAATCCTAAAAAAGTCCCACAAACATGCAACACAGATATCTCTGTCTGCTCAGCAAAATCCTTCCTCCCTTAACCCTCAGATGGGTGGATATGGATTGTCCAGTTCTTAGGAAAAGCACTTGCATGCCAGCCCAGCAAAGTGTCTTCAACCCCAGCCTGTGAAGGAGGCTTGAAAACCCTTTTTTCTCATTGAGGGTGGATCATTGAGCAGTTAGGAGGAGAGGCAAATGGGAAATTTACAATAGTGAGCATTACCCTTAATGTTCCTCCTGGTGCCATTTTTATTTTTCTTAACTGTTGTCTTGTGTCAAATAAATCAACAGGCAGGAAGCAGAGCCATGGGACCTCCCAGCCACAGGCTGAGTCTTCACTTAAGCAATATGTAATCAAGCTGCCTTTTGGGCTCCATTCCTTTGTGACCTGTTAATTTTACATTTCTAACTGCACAGCAGCTCTAATCCGTCTGGGTTGTGGAGAGCCTGGTATGCAGGATTCTCTGTTCCCTCATGATTTCCATTCTGTCCTGGTGTGCAAATTCACATTCATTCGGGCAAAAGATGATTTATGAAGTCAGGTTTTCCATTTCCTGAGTGAGAGTTTTAAGCCACAGATGGAAAGCATTTATGTCTAGGAAATAATTTCAGACACTAGGAATGACACAGAGTGCTATACAGAGTTTTTGGTCACAAGGTAACTACCAAAGTCCGTGCAAGAAGTAGCCTTGCAGGAATCGCTTTCTCCTTGCCCCATGAGGCCTGGCTGAGTGACCTGGGTATGTACATGTAAATGATGTGAATTCATATTACAAACAACTGGAATCTTCAGTCAGCATACTAGATCTGAATTCCAGACTTGTGAACCTGTTCTTTGGCTGTTAAATCACTACAACACTCAAAAATGTCCCCGTGCTCTTAGATGAACAACAGCTTGGATCTGTCTAGTCCAGGACTTGACCATACAAACAAGTAGATCAGATAGTAATTGCTGCATCCAGCTTTTTGCCCTCTTCTTACACCAGTGGGGCCATAGAGCCACTTCAGCCCTTGACTCTTGTGTGTTCTTCCATGCTGGGACACAGAAACCTTGGCCAGCACTGAAATGGAACAGCAGTGTAAGAGAAAAACAGTTTGATTTTTTTTTTTTTAATGTTTGTTTTACTGTTGCCATTCTTCTTAATCTTCCTTGATTTATTGAAGATTGACAAACCGGTGATTATTTCATGCTGAAAGGCTCCTTTTCATAACACTGAATGTCACAAAAATATGGTTAATTCTTCAACAGTCAATTCTACCACTTGTACAGAAATCATATGATTTCAGTGCAGAGACAACAGTTATGCAGATAATTACAGTCAAGTTTCTTCCAGAGACAGGAGTGAAAGCAATACATTTACTTGAGTTAAAATTATCCCTGAGTAATTCAGTGGTGGAATTCAGCTTTTTCTCAATTAGGAGAAAAAAGCAAAGCTCAGGTATCATTTTAGAGAGCATGTTAGTGTAAGTCTGACTAAACATGAAGGTTAAAGAGAAGTATGTAACCACCACATATCTTATGCTTGTTTCCACACAGAGAAGGAAGAGCAAAGAAACAAGCTGTAGAAAATGTCTTCTCAATCACTGACTGAGCTTCAGCTGCTTTTCCTATTCCAAATCTCTTTTACGTTTTTGTTTAGCTTATCTTTGTTCTATCCTAACCTTCTTTTTCTTAGTTTCTCTCATTCTATATTTTTCTCACCTTCCTCCCCTTGCTTTTTATTCTTGTCTATTGTGGCATCAGTCCTTCTCATCTGTTCCTTCTCACACAGTGTTTTTCCATTTTCTTCTTTTCCCCATGCTATGTGGGGAGGCTTTGGAAAACCCTTCTCCCTCGCAGGAGTGGCCTTTTGGCTTGTGTTGGCTTCAGCTTAGTTGTCAGCAGTGCAGTAAGGTGCCTGTAGAATCCAGTGGAGTAGTGAAGCCAAACTTTTCCAGATGGAGCCCGGTGCCAGTACAGCTGAGCTGGAGAGGGTGGAGTGGCTGTGCAGAGAAGCTTGGCTTTTCCAAAGCTTGTGCCCTCCCCTGTGTTATTTAAGCAAATATACTGACATATATGGACATATATTCTTACATAAACAGGGATTCAAAACCTGGGGTATTCTTAGTGCAAAGCAACTGGCCAGGGTTTTCAGATGAGAATCCCAAAAGACTTCCTGTCTTGCCTTCATGCCCTTTACCCCTGTGCTTGCTGTAAGCTCAGGCGCAGGTAGGGATCATTAATGCGTTTTGTTAAGCCTCGATTCTGAGAAACTCTTTATTCATTGTTCAGGACAAGATCTGTTGTTAGCTAAAAAACGGCTGTTATTTTATTCATTCCTGAGTTTCTGTAGGAGCTTTGCCTGGGTGAGGAATCACCAGGCCAGCTGTGGTACCTGCAGGACTTAGCCCTAAGAGGGCAGGAGAGAAGGAAGCAGCAGAGCCTGTGAGCTGCTGTGAGAATGCTTTTAACAAACACTGTGGAAGCAGCTGGTGGCTTCAGCTGTAGCCTTAATTCCAAACATCGTTATTGATTGGTTTGGTTATTTATTACACTTAGCTTGCTGCTTTGGGCAAAGCAACAAGCTAATAAAGGGCCAGTAGTTTGTTTTTCAATTTTTTGCTGACTGGTGTGGTTTCTGGGGGTCTCATATGCTTCAGTAAGCATGTCTTGTCTTTTCTTCTCGCTGTGATCTATCACAATCATCTGCCTCTCCCTGCTAACTCCTTCGCTCCATCAACCTGTCCTAGGAGATGTCCATTTTGTTGACCATGTGAATTATTATCTTTGTTTGTCCTTTTTCATTCTAAATGCTGTACCACTTCTTTGTTCTCTGCTCTGCTGAGTAAGTTGTTTTGACTTTAGTGTTTTGCTGTCTCATAAGCAAGGGCAATAATACAGATACTCAAAAGCCTGGGTGTCTTCAAAAGAAACTTGGAAAGAATATTTCTCTTTATTTGGCTTAACAGCATCTGCTGATACTGATTATGGTGTCCACAAGTATGGAGCAGGAATAATGCAATATAGGAAGAGATAATATGTTAAAATCAAAAGAATCGTGATCCTGAATATTTGGTTGCACCAATATGAACTTTGATTTATTTACATAATTAAATAACTCAGCTGATGTTAAATTGTTGACAAATTTTCTTTGCTAAAGTGAATCTGAGTCCAGCAAAAGAACAGCCATATCACACTAGCATGGTTGAAATGCTGAGCTCAGCAAAGTAATCAAACCCTGAAGGGACTGGAGTTTGATGTCCGTTTTTTTTCCACCCTTCCAAGAAGGCAGGCAGGCACAGGTGACTTAAGACTGAGGATAAGGTGTTTTACTCTGCCACAGAAAATTCTGTTACACATTCAGCAAGTTTCAGGGCACTTTTTGCTAGCACTTAGCTACAGGGGAAAGGTTGTGCAAGTCAAAGCTTTAAAGTCAAAACATGAGCATAATGGGCCAGAGGCCCCAGATGCCTTTATATCATCTAAGTTGTTGGTGGTGAAACAGCCCAGAGAGCATGCAGAGTTTCCTCTAAGTATTGTTTTCATTCCAGGAGAAGGCATACAAAAGAGTTTTATTCTCCATGGGGAATATAACCAAGGCTACTGCAAAGAGCCTGTCATGGAGCTTCCTAGGCAGTGAAAGCTACATGGTGTTTTACAAAAGTGTACACTTCAATGATTGTTAATTGCAGAGTGCTCTTTTAATACATAGGGAGCCTTCAATATCTGAAAATCTATTGAGCATCTTGTTGGGGAGGGAGAGGGAAAAGGACATGGGGGCTTTTAGGAGGGTATTTACTCTCTGTCAGCGACATCTTGTATCTAGCTGAGCAGGGGGCAAAAAAAAGTCAGAGAAAATGTCCGCAGTGGGTTCCATTGACCCAGAGACTAAGAACATCAGGAATCTCAAACTATTTTTACAGCTTTAGTTTGCTTTTAGGAACCTTAGCACCTCAAAATATATGATTATGCCTCTCATCCATGGTTCCAGGGCTTTTCCATGATTATGGGCCTTTGTTGGTTGGTTTTTTTTTTTTCTGTGAGAGAGAACTTTGCATCAATTTAGCACAGAACAAGGTTGATTCCTAAAACCTTTAAACACAACTGTGTGCAACGACAGCTTTACACATCCCACTGAGATGTAAAGACCCAAAACAGTCACTGTTGTTACTACTTGACTTTTCAGCAACAGTGTGGCATCTAGAGGGAGCAAGAGAAATGAATCTTCCACCACGTTGCCAATCAGACACTGCTGGTATTTGGAATATATTAATGAAATCACTTAATCAGGTGACTTCCTCATAACATACCTGCTACCAGAGTGTGTTTCCAAAGTAAATCAGACTCTTTGTTCTCGTTTCAAGTTGACTTTTGTGGTTATTGCCTACCTGTATCAGAAATTGCATGATGTCTGTTTGCCATATGAGTGGGAATATTTGTAGGCTTTTATTTTGTGCTTAGACACATCAAATCAGACATCCTGAACAGAGCAGTAGCTCTGAGCTTTTACACTCTGTTTTCTGAAATTTTTAAGCCACTTGATAATCAAAATGCTGTTCAAGTAATTCTGTCTTTCAGCATTCTGCACTTTTGTATGCATGGTGTGCATAGATCTCATTCTCATGGCTTATCATTGGAGACCTTCTTATAGCCTTCCAATACTTTAAAAGGACGCTTATAAGAAGGATGTAGAGAGACTTTTTACTAAGGTCTGTAGTGACAGGACAAGGCGTAACAGTGTTAAATGAAAAGAGAATAGATTTAGATTAGATATAATGAATTTGTTATTATCAGGCTGATAAGGCACTGGCACAGTTTGCCCAGAGAAGCTGTGGATGCCCCAGCCCTGGAGGTGTTCAAGGCCAGGTTGGATGGGGCTTTGAGCAGCCTGGTCTAGTGGAAGGAGTCCCTGCCTGTGGCAGAGGGGTTGAACGTAGATGGTCTTTAAGGTCCCTTCCGACCCAAACCATTTTGTGAAACTGTGATCTATGTGATGATGAGATCAATGTACACAAGAAGCTTTTTGCTTTAGACAAAATCTACTAGCAAAGGACAAAATTTAACATTAATTCAAGACTTTTAACTTTGTGTGATTACACAGTATCTATGTTACAGATAATTCTCTCATATTTTCTATTTTGGGACATTGTAAGCACTTTTCAAACATTCAGAATTGAATGATGACATGAAATGGTTGATCTGCTTGCTCAAATGGATAGATAATGTGCAGAAAAGCTGTAGTACTTCCTGGCTTCCAGTTATGTCGTTACACTGAAGCAAGATGACCACTTGTTAAGACATTTCCTCTCAGGTATTTTGAATTAATTTTAATGCCTGGAAGAAATGTTCGTTGTTTTCCCACTGCACCCAAAACAATGTTGAATTTTTCACCTTCATTTGCTTGCAGTAAATAATGATCTACAATAAAAAATTCCTCCTAAGGGAATGACAAACAGCAATGGCCTTGGGGAAACAGTGGCCTTGCAATGTGTTTCTAAAAATCTGTGTGACGCTTAGGCTGTGGTGTCCAAAGGATGGAGCAATTCAAATGGTGTTATGAAGAAAGCAAACGACTGGCTCAGTTCTTGCCTAAACCAGGGATGCCCAGTATAAACTCATGCAGGTCATTCTAACATAAAGGCATCTGAGAGATGGGGCTGGTGTTAAGCACTTAGGGCCAGCAGACTGGTGTCTAGGACTGCTGTCTAGGATTGCCTGAATTTGGAGGAGTGAAGACAGTTTCCATTCTGCTTGGAACTACAAACATTAATGTAACTACAAATAACCCATGTTAAGCATAGGAACTTGCGTGCTCACAGCATCTAAGCCCTTGAGCTCTGTAAAGCTCTGCAGCAGCTGGGTAAGACTCTGGTCTTTGGAGAGGTCCAGCCTGGATGGAATTCTAAGACAGCATCCAGTACTGAGCTTAGAAGAAAACTGCTGGCAGAGAGCTGCATGAAATGCCTCTTAGAGCTTGTGACGCTGTAAGCATAGAGTAAGTTAAGTGAATTAACACACAATTGCATTTTAATGCCCAAAAAAGTGAATTGAGTTAGTCCTTTAATCTGCTGGAGTTCTCCTTTAATTTTCTGTGTAGTAGAAAAAAGCAGATTCCTACCTGATGAGGTTATATGCGGTTAACAGCTATGAAGTAGCCAGGCACTCTGATGATGAGGGCTGTATAAACACAAAGATACTATGCAAGCATAGCAATGCCAAATGCTTGATGCAAATTCCTTGTTCATGGTCTGATTTCCTCTCTTCCCTTGCAGTTTCTCTGCCAAGTAAATGTACCCCTTTCAGACGAAAATGCTTGTCCTTCTCCCTGAAGTAGCCTGGTTAAATTACGAGTAGTGTTGGTATATGTACCTGTATAAAAACAAATGTTGAACAGGTCCTCAGGAGACCATCCTTATTGTGTGGGAGTTTAAGGAGTGTATTTGCTTTCCTAATGGATAAGACTGTTAACAAACACAGTCTCCTTTTACATGGTAAAAAAAAAGAATCTTGCACTCATGTCTTGTGATGTTGTAGTTGTGCAAAGACAGCCTTGTTTATGTTAGTAAATGATAGGTGACCTAATTGAGACTGAAGTGGAAAAAATCACATATTTTGCTAAGTTGCGTAAACACGCTGTCTTCAGAGAGCTACTCAGATTACTTTTCAATTCTCTTGAAAAGATTGTTTATGATGCACAGGTTTAAATAAACTAACCACTTGTCCCTAACAATGGTTGCCACGCTCAGGTATATGTTCGTGAATAAAAAGAGAATTATAGGCCATGGAAATGCTCTGTTTCTTTGCTGGTTTTGTTTATACTAAATGGCTGTGATGTTAGTACCATTGTATAGTTTCTTGGAGAAATTATAGTGCAAAATATTAAGGCTCTCCCTTAAAAAAGAAATGTCATTCCAAATGTAGCAAATATCAGATCATTTAGCTGTGTAGAGCCTGAAGCTAAGCTGGATACTGATTGAGTATGAAATGTTTATGTTGGGGATGGAAGAACTGATATGGTAAGCCACAAGCCACATTCTTTTGCTTTATATTTGCAAGGGGCAAGTATTAGTTGTATAAGCATATGATTTCCATACTCCTCATACATGTGTTTGCTTTTTAAGTAGTCTATCTTGTTCCTTAACTTCACTTGTCTTTGTGTAATGCCTTGAAATAGATTCACGTGTGCACTGGATGACTTTGCATGGCCCAGAAACCTACAGAGAGCTTTGCCCTGGTATCACACAAATCTAAATGGTGCTGCTCATTTTCAATTCTCAAGGATATGTCTTTGATCTAAATAGAAGAGGCTGAGTTGTACAAAGGAATGCTCAGACATAGTTACTCACATTTGTGATGCAGAGCACAAAGGCATGTGTGCAAGAGGGATCTTAAATTACCTCAATTTTCACTTGGTCTGAATCAGGAAAAGCTGTCAGAGATGTCTGTAAGGGTTTCTGTGTATAATTGGTGGGTTAAAAAAAAAAACCTCATATAATGCATTGTGAATATGGCAAAACAAATCAGAGTGCAGTTCCCTGGGATTTATTGGTATGTTAAGAAATAATATTCCTTATATTTCTGTGTTCACCACATTGTCACCCCAGCCTTGGGAACTTTGTGAAACACTGCCTGGTTATCCTGTCATGCAGACCATGAGTCAGGAGTGGTCCTGCTGGAAGAAGCAGAGTGGGTTGGTACAGGTGATCTAAATCGAGTTTAAGTGGGTGGAAAGACCTAGGGAGCTGGTATGGTAGAAGCAGCAGGGGCTGTCTAATTACATTAATCCCATTCTTGTCCTAAAGCAATGACCACTAACAAGGCACTGGAGCGAGGATTTAGAAAGTACCCCTATAGTTCTGAACCTCTCCCAAACAGGAAAAGATGACTTTTCTCATTGCTCACCACAGCCATGCACCTGTTTGGCCTAAACTGGCACCTGCAGCCGATGGAAGGGCAGATGTATGAGATCACGGAAGACACAGCCAGCAGTTGGCCAGTGCCAACGGACGTCTCCTTATATCCTTCGGGGGGCACAGGGTTAGAGTTACCTGACAGGAAAGGCAAAGGAACCAGTGAAGGTATGGTTGGTGTGTGTCCATGTTGTAAGTCCTCTGTCTACCTCTAAACTCCAGCCGTCCAATCTCATGTTCCATTACCCTCAGTGCTGCCATCAGCAGGTGCTTTTCCAGTCTTTCATGTCTAGAGCTAGTAGTCATCAGTTCTGTTTCCATGTTTCAAAGTTTCATACCTCTCTGATGTCCACTAATGCAATAAAACTGTGTGAAATCCTCTCCACATATTCAAGGCATTCTCACAGACTACAGAAGGCCAGCATGAAAACCCTGCCTTGAGTGGCTGTTTTCATGGGAAAACATTGTCTCTTGAAAATGAAATGATTCCTGGAGCACTGGATCAACCTTCCTCTACAGCACTACAAAAATGCTTGAGTTTGACTATTTGTTGCCACTTAGCAAATATTTTGAGGACCAGAATACTTACTGAGAGGTATTACACTGTAAGTTTTGGCACTCCAGAGTTGGACATAGCTTTGCAGAAGTAGCCAGATAAAAGACTTAGTCTCCGCAAAGTATCATGGTGTTGACAGAAGTTAGAAGGAGCTCATGGATCCTCAATTCAGCACCACGTTATCCAGCAGCTTTACATCCTTGTGTGCTTTTTTTAGAGGCACCACTGCTAGAAGTCCTTGTAAGCTCTGCAAAGTCTTATCCCTCCCCAGACGTAGCTGGAGAAATGACAAATGCAAATTTTCAGAAAGCTTTTTTTGTTTGTGTGTCAAGATTCTCTATATAAAATTAAGAGATTCCAATAAAATTAAAGTATTAGAATATTTTTGATAGTTATTTTGGTGAAAGAAGTTTTGTGGACAGATAAGATGTATGCTACTGTTCTTGCAACTCACTGAACTCAAAGTTTCCACAGAGTTCCCCAGGCTTTGGCTGACAGCCTGTGTTTACATGTTTAATTTAAATTAGTTGTAGCAGGTTTTATTCTATAAGAGTTTATCAGTCTTTATTAGTCCAAATAAAGGCCATAATTATGTGTGCTCCTTAAAACATTGTATTTACTGGTAACTGATGGCTGCCATCAAGTTGCTATGAGGAAAAATCAGCTAAGCAGGTTATTCTCAGCGAACCTTACTAGACTGTACAGCAAGCTGCAGACAGCGCTGCTGTTGTACTCAAAAATACTTCACGACAGATCCTTTTTTTTTTCCCCTTCTAACTTGCCATATGTTTCATTTTTGAATCATCTATCTTTGATCTGTCCATTTCCTTTTAAAAGTCAAAATGAAAATAAATGGATGTATTCAAAACTGCCATCCGAGTGAAAGACCGCCACTTGATTTTATTTTAGCCACATTTACAGTGACATGAGTAGAAGTTTTGATTGCTGCTCTGTTAAAAGAGAAATCTGGGAAATAGCCTAGTTATGTCATGAGAAAACCCCTTAAGTTAGTGCTTTGTATAGATCTTAGGGAATCTGTAGGCTTTAGAGGAAAATAGCGTGTCCTGACAGAAAAATAAATCAGCACATCTTTGGTGCAGGAATAACACTGTCCAGCCTTCAAATGCAGCTCTCTCCATCAGGTAACTATGTAAGTAATTCTGGACTGGCAGTGCTGCAGGGCTTCTGATCTAAACCAGAATGTATGTGATTGAAATTTATTTTAAAAAGAATTGAAATATATTTGAATGTCTTCTGGATCAGAATGAAATAGGCTGCAGTGTGTTAGGAATATCCTTAGAGCTGATCTGAATGAATCATTACCGGTGTCTTGCCAACTCTCAGTAACAGTCATTCCTTCTCATCTGTGGCTGTGCTCCAGAACAGCATTTCCCTCTCTTCAAGCCCAACCCTGTTTACCAAAGCACTTAACCACATGCTTACATTTAAGCATGTAATTGACTCTGGTTGAAGTCAGAGCTATGTGTATTCTTAAGTGTTTTGATGGGTCAGGGAACCATCCTGTGAGAAATACAGAGAGATTCAGCAAGGTCTGAAGTGAAATAGTTCATTTTGATATCCAAAGAAATTAGGAACAATTGCTACGGCAACTAAAATGTTCAAGGTAATGTGCAGAAAGAGCAAAGTAATTGACAGTCCAGTTAAGAATTCAGACCTGAAGTTAATTTTAAGGAGTCAAGTATTCTGATTAAAGGCCAATTTCTGATTAGAAGCTGAAATAGCTTTTTTTTTTTTTTTTTTTTTATTCCTTTTTTAAGGTGCCCCT
>WEKY01055352.1:13193-103935 GCA_013390045.1 Picathartes gymnocephalus
TTTTTGTACTTCCTTTATGAAGTATCCCATCCATAGGGCCTAATCTTACTATAGGCTACAACTCATGAAACAGAGAGGGATTTCAGGGACTGAATTCAGGCTGGTGAAAGAGCTTCTCCTTACACTTCTGTATCAGGACAAGCTTCAACCGCTGGCAACATGATATAACAGCTCTTAGGATATCTGCTTCTCAGACATAAAAATGTCTACCAAGAGGAGACCTAAACATTGTAATTGTGTGTACCAAAAGTTATTTCTGTGAGACTGTCTTCTGCAATCACAGAAGCATTTTCATTTGCATGAGCAAGTGCTGCTCTCTCTACGAATACACCGTGCTCATTTTCTCCAGGCTCTAGCTTGCGTAGCAACATCTGTCACATTAAATTCTCACCTTCCCTGATTCACTCTGATGGACAATATTTATTAATGAACGATCATGAGGCATATCAAATACTTAAGGTTTTCATCAGAGTATCTAAGAATCTATAAAACATGTCAGTAGTAATCAGAAAAAAATGTATCCTTCATTTGAACCAAAATATATGATGTCTTTAGCTCTTCTTTAATACAATCCTCAATCTTTTCATCATACAACAGTGCAATAAGAAACTTTGCATGAAGATATTGGAACTGTTTTCTATAACCTGACAGTGTGAAAAGAAAATTTTAGTATGCCAAATAAATACTATCAATCCAGTTGATAAAGTAATTCCCTTTATCTAGCTGGCTGATTTCCATTGTGCAATTATACTCTATTAGCACAGAAAGATTCAGAAAGAATGCCCATTTACCTAAGCTGCTTCTGATTATCTCCTTTAATATGTATGTGGACTGAAAAGGATAAAAAGTCAGCACATTTCCCCCCTGTATTTATTTGAAAGTGATGAGCAAAGATAAATGGAGATCTTATAAAATTAAGAGTAGCTTTTTTTGTGTGAACATACAGCCTTTGCATATACACCTTTTGTGCTGGTATGCATAAAATTTCTGTCTCAAGATAGCTCATGCCATTAAGTCCTGCTCCAGCAGTGTCCTTAAGCAGTTGCTGACTTTAAATCACGGTTTAGTGGTAATGGAGCCAAAAGTTCTGCTAGGAAAAATTCTCCATCCTTAATATGCATGTAATTTCTATATTGATTTTCAGAGACAGCTAACAATTTACATCTGTTTCTCCTGGAGAGTTTGTGTTGGGATGGTATATGGAGAAATTTATGGCAATACTGTATTTAACATTATGTAATATTAAAGGAAATGTCATTTGAGACAATAAAATGCAATGTTCTATCAGTCACCTTTACAACATGGCAAGTAAATTCTGAGACTATTTGATGTGAATTCATGATAGATGGGAAAAGACTTTTTTTTCCCCCCATTTCTCAAATGTAGGTACTGCAAGAAAAAAAATTGTAATGTGATTTTCCTACAAAAGAATGTATGTAGCCAGAAGTTCCCTTCTCATTTTGTTAGAATTGTTTGCTCTGTGAAACATAGAGTAGTGTGTGCTGTAATGGCATGGAGATAAGAGAACAGATTTGTTTGAATCCCAGAATTAATAATTAGTCCTTGTTGGTGACATGTTGTTCTCCTTACTAAAGCCAGAATCTTTCAGATGACACTACTGCATACTTTTCCACTAGAAGTGTCCTTAATAAAGGCTGTTTGCTGACCAGTTGCCTTCTTCATCATTCCTGTTCCCTGCAGCCAAAGCTGTGCCCATGGATTATAGCACAGGCTGGAAAGGGAACATTCCCTGGACTTCCTTTGGGTCCAGATTTTTTGAAGCAGTCACCTGCTTTGAGAGTGGTGACTGTATGAATTTCTAACCTAGAATTCCTCAGGTGTATTATTTAGGGATGCCAAGCTCCCTTCTGACTCCCGTGGACATTGCAGCATGTCCTGATCCCCTTTGAATATCCAGGCTCTCCAGCCTGGTAGTTTTAGAAACAGAGGCCTCCATTTGTCTTCTGAAAGAAAATGGATGATAATAGCACAGTTTACCGATTATATTGAAACCCAATTAAAACCTCTCATGTTTCTTAATAAATACTACTCAAGTGCAGGGTATGATCTCCTTTGTTTATCTCAGTCCTTGTTTTTCTCCAGGCTTTTTTTTGACTTTTCAACATATTTCAAATACTGTTAGAACTGTCAAGAATTAGTTTAATAGAGAAATATTTTCCTTTCCCCACTTAGGCATCATTCATGCTGCTGTTCTCCACACCACCATTCCACTCTGTGGCACATCTATCTCACTCTTGCTACACTTTTTTACTAATTTAATGATGACTTCTCCATTCCTAAACTTATATTCATTTAGGGTATAATGTCAGATGATTTATTCTTATCTTTGGAGTGTAATTACCTACTCTCTGATGTTACAATTTTAAAAAAAGGCCATTTTTCTCCAGGTTGGTCTTCCCATGCTTATGTTTTCAAACAAAACAGTTACTGAAGCCAGAAATAATCCTGCCAGTTTTCCTCCCATAGTCGTATGGATTGGCTAGACAAAGTACTCTGAAGCCTTCAGGACACTAATAGACTGTTTCTCAAGATCAGTGTCAGAGATACCAGTATGATTAGATTACTTTCAGGATCTAAGACTAATTCAAGAATTTTGTTCCTGTGTTTTGGCAGGAAAGCCCAGTAGTTTCTTTCCAGACGACAGTTTTATAGACTCCGGAGAAATTGATGTAGGCAGACGAGCCACACAGAAGATCCCTCCTGGTATCTTTTGGAGATCTCAGGTGTTCATCGACCACCCAGTGCATCTGAAATTCAATGTGTCTTTAGGAAAGGCTGCCCTGGTTGGCATCTATGGCAGAAAAGGACTCCCACCATCACACACACAGGTAATGGGACCTTATTTCAATTAAATAATGTTGTCTCAATTTGATGTTTGTATGGTACATTGTTTTATTTAATCTATTTCTTTCAAGAATTTGTTTCTTGCTTACAAGATGCCAAAGATCATTTATCCAGAGCAGAATAATCAAGAGACAATTGCAAAATTTACCCAAATTGATCTGGTGTTTTGTAGGCAGGCGCAGAGCAGGCAGTTGCCTAAGGCAGCAGGCTGCCAGAGGAGAAGGGTTTTGTGAGGCTGATCTTCACTGAGAGTTCCAAGTGGAAGATACCACCTTCTCCATCCAGTGCTTTGCACAAAGGCAGCCACACTCAAACTGCATCCGTAGGAATCTTCTTGTAAGCAGTTTCGTATATCTCAGGTCTGTCTCTCTTTCAGCCACTGCCTTCCCTATCTCATGGTAAGAGCAGCAAGACCCCAGTTGGTCACCCTTAGGGGAGCAAGATTCACTTCTCTCTTCCATGCTGGAATGCCTTGAGCAAACCCTTCACATGGTGTGTGCTGACTGTCAGCTTAGACTGAGGTTTGTCAGGGCCAAGTAATTAGTGTATAAGAAAAGAAAATCAAGGTTTTACCGAAAGCCAGCAACTTAGGCAGAAATCAAGATCCATATATTATTTCTTAGGACTAAAATGAAAGCAGATGCTTTTCTTAACACACCTTGACAAAAAACGTATCAAAAAGTCACTTTCTGGGAAAAGCTCTGAAGAACCATCGCCGTAAGTAAGGATTTTATACATTATTTTCTTTCCTTTCTGTTTCAGCTTCTAAGTTCCTCTTACCCAGATTCGTTAATACATTAGGGCATAACACACTAGCAGTGCAAAGTATCTTACTCCCACTTGGACCAGCAGGTTATCAAAGAATTAGCAGGTTTCTGTTAGTGTATCTTGCCCTTGCCCTCTACTCTTAGCTGAACATATTAGAGATATGTAGAAATACCCTGCCTTTATTTCATTTTTGAGCAAATAAATATGTTCATTACAATCTCTCTGGATAATACGGTATTTTTTACATATTAACACACCTCCAACTTATTTCTGTCAAAGAGGTGTCATAAATCTTCTCTGCCTACCTTTCTGCAGAATTAAAATATTTCAGTAGGATCAGCACATCATAAATTCAGTGCCACAGTAATTACGTTACTGCCCTTTTCTTATCAGTCTCTTTTCACAGGGAGATTCAAACATTCATAACTTAAAAAATCCTGTGTAAGTTAAATAAAAACTCAAGTCATGATTGCATAATACTAACTGTACATCAGAACTCTGTATTCATTTTACTTGTTTATTATCATTCTTAAATTTTGTTATGGAACAGAAGTTATTACATGGATAGGTTCAATTGTTTAAGTAGAAAGTGTAAAATTTAACACATAAACCTCACTTTTTCCATGGAGTGCAGTCATTGGTTTACCACGAGGTCACAAGTCCTGTCAGCAGACCTGCTCTAGTAGGGGCTCCGTTGTCCATGGGGCCACAGGTCCTGCCAGGAGCCTGCTCCAGCACAAGCTTCAACTAGGTCACAGCCTTCTTTCGGGCATCCACTTGCCCTTGCATGAGTCTCCTCCACAGGCAGACTGCAGGTGAATCTCTGCTCCCCTTTGGAGCTCCTCAGGCTGCAGGGGCACAGCTGTCTCACCATGGTCTGCACCATGGGCTCCTGGGGAATCTCAGCTCCAGCACCTGGAGCACCTCCTGCTTCTCCTTCTGCACTGACCTTGGTGTCTGCATAATTGGTCCACTCACATCTTCTCACCCCCCTCTTCTCTGGCTGCAACTACTTCTGTGCAGTAATTTTTTCTTCCTTCTTAAATATGTTATCACGGAGGGGGCAATTGCTACCATCACTGACGGGCTCAGCCCTGGCCAGCGGCAGGTCTGTCTTGGAGCCGGCTGGCATTGGCTCTGTCAGACAGAGGGAAAGCTTCCAGCAGCTTCTGAAAGAAGCCACCCCTGCAGCACCCTCTGCTACCAAAACCTGGCCATGCAAACACAATACAGTGCTCAATAACAAACTGTTCCAAATTCTCTTTGGGAAACTTTCTCTGGTTGTGGTGATTGTTTTCTGTTTTAGGTTGCCAACAACTGTGGTCACTAATAAGTGGGAAGAAAATGTAAGCTCCAAATTTCTGTAGTCTTAGAAATAGATCATGCAGAAGCCCAAAATAGTTTACTATTAACAAAAGGCATTTCTTCTCATTCTTCTAAACAAATAATAATGATACACAATTTTGTTGTGGTCTATTAGATTTAATCTTCCTTGATCAAATCCCTTTTTAAACTCATTTTAACCTAGGCCAAATTTTAATAAATCATAAATTTTAAGGATAGACCATCACTGTTTGCAGAGGGCATTTTTCCATTTGTACAGTTTCAATTGATTAACATGGTATTTTATCTATGATTTCCTTGCTGGCAGTAACTAATCCCCTATTAAAAATCTTTGAATGTATTAAAATGCAATAAAGCACAATCCATTTGTGGCTCAACTAATATTTACAACTAGTAACTAGTAGCTTGGCAAAGTCATCAACATCTGCAGCAGCATCTTACAAATATTTATAAAAAAACCCTTTTGCTTTTGGCAGGAAGCCCCAAGTGAGCATAATCCAGATTTGAGTGGAACAGCCACTCACTGTACCTGAGTGCCTTGAAATTGTTTTCATCTCACTAAGCTCTAAGTAACTACATCTAATATATAGCAGGAAGCGGTGCTTGTAAGCACAATCCACAGGACATTTCTTAGATGTCCACTTTACAATGAGACAGGTTGCATCCTAGAAGTGTCTCTTCACTTGCAATCCAGCAGTTCTAGAAAACTAATTCAAGCTGCCATGGAGATGTCAGAACTTGGTGGGGTGAACTTTGCCTGTGGTTTCTTCGGCTATATTTTAAAAATCGAGTCAAGCTGTTCCACCATGCTCCAAAATGAAAATGGAAATACTTAGGTTTTTCTCTTACTGGTTTTACCTTCTTGAGTTCACCTGTTCCTAACTCAAACTCAAGCTCTGTTGAGGCTTGAGTGTCCCAGCACCCAGACACCACAATGTCCCTTGTCACTGTCCTGCTCAGGTGTGTCAGGCATGGTCACACTGAGACCTGGTGAGGAGGCATCAGTGTAGGCGGAAGCTCATGCTCAGAGTGGCTACAGACACCTGAGTCCCAAAGTGTCATTCAAACCAACTGCTCACCAGTAGCCTCTTAAATCCTTCAGTTGTTTTCATAGAACCATAGATTTTGCTGAGTTGGAAGTGACCTATGAAGATCATTGAGTCCAACTCCTGGCCTTGCACAGGAGACCCTAAGAATCACACCATGTGCCTGAGAGCATTGTCCAAACACTTCTGTGACCACTTGCCTGAGGAGCCTGTTTCAGTGTCCAACCACCCTCTGAGTAAAAATCCTTTTCCTGATATCCAGCCTAAACTTCCCCTGACTCAGCTTCATGCTATTTCCTCAAGTCCCATCACTGATCACCTCAGAGAAGAGATCATTGCCTGCTCCTCCACTTCGTCTTGTGAGGAAGTTGCAGACTGCAATGAGGTCTCCCCTCAGTCTCCTATGCTCCAAGCTGAACAGACCAAGTGACCTCAGACACTCTCCTCACATGGCTTCCCCTCAAGGCCCTGCACCATCCTCGTGGCCCTCCTTTGGACACTCTCCAGTAGCTTTATGTTTCTTATATTGTGGTGCCCAAAACTGCGCCCAGCGCTCCAGGTGAGGCCGCCCCAGTGCAGAGCAGAGCGGGAAAATCCCTTTCCCTTGACCAGCTGGTGATGCTGTGCCTGATGCACCCCAGGGCACGATTGGAACAGAAATGTATGTTTTTAATTACATGTGTTTAGAATTTATACTTACCTTGTATTTTTAGATTTTAGATTGTGTATCTTTATAATTTATATTTATGTCATATTTTTCCAAAACAGCAGTTCTGTCTCTAGCAAAGCTAATTTGGATAGACACCCCAAAGGAATGACCTTTGCAGGCAAGGCAGCTTTTACAGTCTCAAAAAGACACTTGAGCACCAAATTTGAGATCTGTGTACTGAAATATAACCAAAAGTAAACAAAAATTAAAGCAAGGTTCGAAACTAATTTCCTGTAAAAATATAATTAAAATAATCTAGGGACAAATTCTGTAATTTCATATGCAAGCTATGTCATATATAGCTTATTGCTCAAAATGTTCTTGGAAATAAACACTTCTTTTTTTAACTTAGTAGCTTAACTTTTTTTAACTTTTCCTACATAGGAAAGAACATGTCATCAAGTCCTTATCTTGGTTGACTTTGAAGACTGTACCAGACAACTGAATAACAAGCACCCAAATTTTGCTACAGTAAAGTGAAAAGGGATAAGCAGCCTGAATATTGGTGCCACAGTCAGCTATCACTTAGCAGCCATTCAGTGCAGCAACATTTGTGGGTTCAGAAATAAGTGGTGTTGTTTCTTTCTGCCTGTTTTTCTTCTTCCTGCCAAAAAAAATCACAAATTTACCTGATCAGCTGGATGAGAGAGGCAAACCCAAGTGAAGTCAGGGAATAGAAAATCTAAGTATTGCCACAGCTGTTGGATTGTGCTTGCAAGGTGTTCTGGTCATCTAAACACATGATAAAAGTCAGATTAGATAAGGTTCATTTAACATTTGTGATGTCTGCAAGGCTTATATCTGCCTCATCCCATTAATATAATTCCAGACAAAACACAATTATTGTGGAAAATCAGTGGAAGGTTATTTAAATAGGGAACTAAAGGGAGTTGCAATACTGGTATTAAATCAAAGCAGTTGTTCAGTTGAAGTTACCCTTTCAGAAAGCAAATGCATCCTTTTGAGGAAAATATCTAGAGCCACTCCTTAAATGGGAATTTTCTGTATTATTTATCTCTTTTTCATCTTCATTTTTTGTGATCCTTTAACCACTTTTCTTATCGTTTTTAGATAGAACCCTTGTTGGCTAGTCAAAATACTTCTGCAAAACCTCACTTTAAAATATCTCTTACTTGTCTCTTGGTGACCCCTAGAAATTCTGGCAAACAACTCAGTTGGACTACATGTATTTTTTTGTCTTATTTTCCATATTAGCCAAGACACAAAAAAATATAGCAAATAAACTGCTTAGTGTCATACTTACAGTGCAGTTGAGGCATGGTCTCATGTTTCCCTGCCTATATTTCTACAGAATGAGAACACCTCAGTAAGGCCAATATGCTGCAAGTCACCTTCTAAACAAAGATGATTTCACGATTCATATAATTACAGGAAAATACATTCATATGCTAGCTATTTCCAAAATGGTTACTTGCAGGTAGTCCCGGGAAGTACTTGAGTTACCAGAGAAAATCCTGTTTGTGATGCTTTTGTGGACTCAGAATGAGAGACTAAGCTTGAGGAAACCTGATACGCCCACAAACATTGCTCCCTCTTATGTTTCAGTTCGACTTTGTTGAGCTCCTTGATGGAAGACGTCTACTGACACAGGAGGCGAGGAGCTTGGAAGGACCTCAGCGGCAGCACAGAGCTTTTGTGCCCTTGGCCAGCCATGAGACAGGATTTATCCAGTATTTAGATTCCGGAATATGGCATTTAGCCTTCTATAATGATGGCAAGGAATCGGAAGTGATTTCTTTTCTTACTACTGCTATTGGTAAGGATTTCCTCTATTATTCCTAAACTCGTAAATATACCTTGGGGCCAGGTATTAACGCATATACTCAAATTGCATGATGGCTTTGTGTGGTTTTGGAGAGAATGCTTGGAGGGGATTGTATTTAGCAACATGCTGAATACTGTTAGACCCTAAATGTTGAGCAAGTATTTTGTAGGCCTTTTAAGTAACTATAACCATAAAGAGATTCTGCCCAGTGCCAAACATGGATTACAAGCTGGAAAATCCTTGCTTTATTTTCTTATATTGGTTTTCCTTTTATTTAGTTAGCTTTTGTTGGTTTTGTTTGATTTTTGGTTTGTTTGATTGGCTTTTTTCTCTTTCTGGAGCAGAGTTGTAGGAATGATTGAAGAACAGACAGCACCATGCCACAGTTCTGTGTGACAGACTGTCCTGCCATTGAACACTATCAAAATCACTCAAGCTGGGGTTCAGACAGAGTACTGGAGTTAAAACTCCAATAAAGAGCACTGTAAGACTTGGTAGTAGCAACCACAGTAACAGGAATTCCTGTTTCTCCTTGTTAACAGAATGAAGCTGAGATTGCTTAAGAAGATCGAATTAACTAAATAGATCTTTCAACTTCTCTGGCAGTAAAATGCCCTGTCAGTTCAGTTCACAGGCATGGATTTGTTGCTGTCCAGGGAGGAAAAGATGCTGCCAGTGGGTGCCTGACAGCACATTGAGTATTCTTCTTCCACCCTGTAAATATCTAAATCTGTTTCTGTTTCAGTAATATTTAATTTTAAATTTGATTGACCTACTGAAACTGTTCATATACCTAAATTCATTTGGTTATAATTTAAAGATTAGTCCATAAAACTAACACTCAGCTTTCTTCTAACCACAGTGTTTAATGGACTTTTTTCTTTGCAGAAAAAAGCACTCATTCCAAAGCTGCCATTAATCCCTCTCCCAACAGAGGCATTGGTGTTGAGTCTCAGCTGTCTGCAATAGTTACCTAAGAGCTGTGGGCTGTAATTTGTCTTGGCAGGTTAATTAAAAAGTTCAGGTCTTACTAAAGCAAAGTCATTAACATCCCAATATTCCATTTTAGCACTAAAGTTTATCTAATGCAGAAGTGGAAACTGCTGTAATACTCTCCTCTAAATTTAAAACCTGGAAATGTGATATTCTGTCTTGTTTGCAGCTGAGCGACACTAGAAGTAGTTGTATATTAGCTTATGAAATGAGAGTCTTACTGTATAGAATGCAGATTTACTTCCATTTAGTTTACTTTAGTAATTTGCTTTTTTACTTGCCACAACCACAGAAGCTTAAGATATTTTCTGAAGGCAGCTTTTTTTTCCTTGTCTAAGAATATCTTCAGTTCAAAATTTCCATCACAGGAAAAAAATCAGTAAGGCCCTAACAGCAGAACACTTCTAAAGCACTGTTACTACTTGTTCTTGTTTTCAAAGTGATGCTTAAGTGTTCTAGCCAGACTTTTCTCTTGGCCTCATTGCACTAACGTAGGGAAAAACAAGAAGAAAAAAAAAAAAGGCATTCTTAATTTGCCTTTGAGTATCAAGGGAATGGTGTGAGTGAGAAGCATGTCATACTGTCTTCAAGGCAATCCTGGTTTTTTTGTTCATGCTCTGCTCTACCTTCATGACTGTATGATAAGCAGAACAATTCCCCAGCATGGAACCCATGATATAGTCAATATATCCCCTGCTGACCTTGAATCATTCTGTGTTTCTGTGATTTAGAAACAAGGAAGTTTTCCTTTGCTATGCAGGTGGGAATCACTTTATCCACTGGCAGCTGTATATCAACACAAAACTGTAGTGTAAAAAAACCTATTTGAGTACAAGCTATGCATTTTGAAACAGACTTAAATAAAATTTTTAGGTAGGAAAATGTGGCTTCTTGGCTAGAATTTTTCCAGAAAAGTACACCATTTGTGTAAGTACCATAAAAAACACTAATAGCCTTAACAAGTTGGTACCTTTCTCCTCAATCTAGATTTCAACAGCTTGCTTAAAAAAAACTAAACAAGCAGTCCAGTGTTTTGTGTAACTCTAATATTTCAGAACCTTTCTAGTGTATTCATGAAGTCTGGCAAGACATGTTTGTTAGATTGTAAGTGTATAAGTACTGTGGTACTGTAGTGTTATTTTTTTTTCACTGTCCAAGTAAAGAGGCTAAAGCAACCTGATAGTGCTCATGAACCAGTGTGTAAAGTTGCAACACCAAACAAATAAGTCACACATGATCAGTCTGTGTGGAGTGAGGAACCTTCAAAGGAGTTGACTGTCAGAGGCAAGCTGCCATTTAATTTGATTTCTGTGGCAAGATCACCTAAAATAATCTCACTTTATTATTCCACTAATATAGGGCTTACAGTAAGAGTGAGTTTGAAAAGTGTAGCTGTAATGCCGGAAGAAGTAGGATCCAGTGATCTGAGAAGAGGACCAGCAGCCCGGAACTCCTGAATTCTGCTTGATGTGCTAATTCTGCCCCAGCCTCGGCTCATGCTTCAGCTGCTTATGGTGAAAGACTGAGGAGAGTGACATTTCCCCAGAGATGCTGTGAGGGTGATAGAACTGCTGGGAAAATGAATGAAGCATTAATTAATAATCACAGATAGTAGTAGAAAGCACAAAATTGATAATGGTGATCATAATGATAAGTTCACAAAGCCAAACTGTGCAGTCATTGCTTCAGGCAAACATCCCCTGTGAGTGAGGACTCACCAAAATAAATGGCCATAGCTTTTACTTCAGCAATAAACATGTTGGATGGAAAGAGTGCTGATTTTCCAAGTCTTATCTACTATGTTTCAACAGACCAAGCTGCTCATAGCCAGCAAGTCATTGCAGGCTCTGTATGACAGTATCAACTGCAATTACTGTGCAGTGCTTGCCTGGAATGATTTTGCTTCCATTATTCTTGTGAAAACTGGAGAAAAATGGAAAAAAGCATCTGTATTCCCAGTCTGATAACACGGAGTTAATTTCACAAATTGTGAGGCTGTCCACCATACAGCATTGGAATGTGATAAAGCTATAACTAAATTCACTCAGGAACATTAGCACAGATTTTAAGGGCAGGAGATGGCAACTTGTTCTCTAAAAGGGTGTGGAATCATCATCACTGAAGGGTTAGATGGTGTCAAAATGTGTGCCTGTTACATGCACTGAATGTAAACCTGGCAAGAATACAGCCTTGTAATGCCTGTCAGAGCTTATATTTCTGAATAATACAGGCAATTCAGGTGGAGGGAAAAAAAATTTCAGGAAAAGTTTTCAGCCTTTAATAGCATTTTTATATCCCATTCTTCCGAATTACAATACATTACATTACAAAGGAATGGACAATCAAGGTCTCTCAATAATAAATTAACCTTTTTGTAAATTACAGTGGTGGCACTTTCTGAAATTCCTAATAGAAACACTTCTTTGAGAAGCACCTTGTGTATTCACAATATGCCACTGTCTGCCTGATAGTGGTAATTTATTTAGAGCAATCTTGTCTAGTGAAGTAAAATAGTAAGCTGAGGAATCAGCTGGAATCAGCACATCTGAGACAGAGATTTTGGCCAGAAGTCTGCTCAGTAGAAGCAAGAAACATCTGAGAACCTGAAAAGCGCATCTGTGGAGTCAAAGTGTCTTCCAGCAGCTGTTACTGCTGAGCTCAGGCAGGCTCGGCTGTGCAGGGCCACTGAGAAATCAAAAGGAAAAGCAAAACCAGTTGTCTGTGAGAGGAGAGCATTGCTGTTTACCAGCTTGTCACCCAGCAAGCGACAGGAAACACATGTAGAACACTCAGGATAGGATGCAGGGTTTTATCTCACTCCTGTCTTCTGCATGAGACAGTGCTTAAGTTTAAGAAGAGGACCATTCCTTCTGCCCCCTCTACCATCCATGGAAAAACCCTGCTGTAAGTAGTAAGTAGTTTCCTCCACTGAAGTGCAAGCGGAGCTCCAGTGTGATTTATAAGGGGCTGCCAGCACACACTGCCCTTGGAAATGTACCCCAAAAGGCACGTGCCCTTCCTGCAATAGCCCAGAATGTAACCTACCCCATGCAGTCCCTAGGAGAGCAGCTCACACTCAGGAGTGGTACCTGCAGAGGAACACTTCACAATAGGGCTGAGCTCACAGAGGAGAAATTGCAGGGCTCAGAGACAAGCATGGGACTGGGAACCCTCCTTGTGTGAGAGGTGACAAGAATGACTTCCTTAGCACCGTGTCAAAGTGCCTTTGTGTTTAGCTTATTCTTAGCAAAGAGAAATGGAAGCATCTGAGTAGCTCAGATTTGCTTCCCTTGCTTTTGCTGCTTATGTGCAAGCTAACTTAAACTCTAGCAATTTCCACTTCAGAGACGATACAGAAGTGTGATCCACTTAGAGTCTCAAAGCCATTCATGTTATTTACACTTGCTTTGCTAATGTCTGGAAAAATCTAAGTTGGTTTCATGTAAATATTGAGGAGTCGGGATACCGTGCAGAGTAACATGGGCTGTGATCTGTTCTGGCTTGCACTTTCCTTTTAGCTCCTTAATGCCTCAGTTACTCGATTTAAAAGTCCTCCATGTACTATTAGATCTTGAGGACTCTGAATGAGGAAAAGTGGTTTTAACATCCCAGCTACCCTTTTCTGAACTTCTCCTTAGGCTAAAGAGGCTGAAAGTTCAGCAAGTACTTTGCTGAATCAAAACTCCTTAACTGTTAATGAGATTCGAGGTGCTCTGTGGAAGTGCTCAGTTCTCCCCTATTGCACGAGCATGGTCATCTTAGCCCTTCTGTTTCAGAGAGGGACGTGGTTACCTTGTGGTAACCCTCTGCAGGTAATTAGTTAGTAACCCATTCTGCCCACACTCACAACTCTTTTTTTGATCTGCAAAGAAAAAGAAATACAGCAATATATGAGAACTGTGCCAGGAAGGGAAATCACCAGATTTTTGCTGTTATTGTTCTCTCTGCTACAAAATACAGCAGAGCTTTGCAGGCTCTGCAAACAGTTTCTTTGATTTTGGCTCTGTATGTCCCCCTACAAGCAGGCATCTGATGCACTGTCAGATGGGCAATGCTTTTTTTGATTACTCTCTTGTTGCCAACCCTTTTTTTGATGCTTTGTTTCCTGCTTTCAGCTATTACCTAGCTTCTCTGAGTGTAGCAAAGCTCATAGGTCTCAGGTAGTATTTAGAAAAGATACAGTCAGTCAATTCATGTAGAAAGCAAAAAATGCATTTATGACTCCCTGCCAGGCTATGTTAGGTTTTTCTTTCCTTGTGTATTTGATCTCATGAATGACATTCTGTTGACAGGTCTACTTGACTGAAAATGCTTATCCTCAGAGCAGGTTCAGGTTATGCTGCAGCAAGGTGTCTTCCACTAAACATCCAGCTGGCCACAGAGTGTGAGGTCCTCTGTGAGATTTGAACTAGTCCACACAAGAAGAATGGCAAGAAGACAGGAGATTGCCCTCTCCATCCTGGCTAAATCCAGCCCAGTCTGATAGGTTGGGTATCATAAGGCGAAACCGAAATGTGGGGTGAACTCCCTCTGTCTGAGCTTTGTGAGCTGCAAGCAATCCCCACTCCAAGCAGGTGTCATAATGTGCTGGTGAGATTTCACTTTCATCTAGCCCATGTGTAAATCTAGTCTGTACTCTTTATAAGGCTTAATAGAAAGCAAACATGGGCTGAGCCTGGATCTGGAAATGGAAAGAGGGCTACGCAGAGGTGGAACTTTTCACATTAGTTTGTACTCCTCATATCCAGAGTTTTCTTGCCATTCTCAGTAAAACAGTGATGATTTTGAATGGATAGTGACACAGCCCTTAAAACTTTACCACCTGGAAGTCAACAGCAGCTTTATCAGTGCTCCCTTAATCTTTTCACATTTTTCCTCAGAACCGATGAACAGCTTCATTTCCCAGTGAAGTGAGCCAAGAGAGTGAGCTTGTTCCACTGTTGGAGTTTATCTCCATGTCTGCCTTTTCAGACAACTCCTAACAGATCAAACATTCCTCCTGGTTCTCAAATCCCTTTCAGCTTCAGTCAGTAGTGTTTGTATGTGATCCTATGGTACACCATTCCCTAAATGTTAACTGCAGCTTTCTACCTGCTGCTGCTTAGATCTACAGCACTTCCAAGGAACAGGAAGTCAGACCAATTGTTTCAAATCTTGATGTTACTTGTAATGACCTTTTTTCTCTCTGCAAGTGTCTGAAACAAATCTTACATAATAACCCTGCTTCCCAAGCCATAATGGCAGGCAAAATTATGATTTCAGGATTTTTCTATTGAAGACATAAGGCATCTCTAATAAAGAGGAAATTAGGACACGTCTCAAAGATAATTAAATAATAAGAAGCCTGTAAAGGTCAGATGTTGGCTGTGAAAACTTCCACGGCTGCTCTTTCTGTGTAGAGTGTAGCTCTTCAGTAATGATCAGTCAATAAAAGCTAGCAGTAGAAAATTAAAATGTGTAAAGCTAGCTTAGTTTTAAAGCAAAGATGCAATAATTTATTAAATGTTAGATTTGAACTTTATTTTTTAATTTTGATTTCTCTATGTACACTCCTTTTTCAACAGATCTTACAATTACAAGGGTTAACTTGGGTGGGGAAAATAGAAAAATGGACAGATACTTTCATTTATATTGTTGTATAAAATAAATTAGGCCATGCTTCTAAAGACTGCTTGGATGCCAGTAAGTATTCTTCTCAGTAGAAGTTAGATACCTGAATGTCTTTAATGTTCCAGATTTTGTTTTGTTTTAATCATGCTTTAAAGTGGTAGAAAAACAAAGGTAGATATGTCTTTTTGAAAAGCTTTGCCTACAACTATAGTTACATGGACTGGTAGCATTGAACTTGCATATCCATGTGCTGTATTCAGGCAGGGAAGTTCTCTTGATCTGACAGAGCTTGTACAAAAGGTTTGTTGATTGGTATAATTTCTTTAGTTTTAGGGTCAAGAAAAGGTTTATTTAATACCGAAGTTAAAGCCTTTCTCCTTCTTGGTCTCTTTCTTTCTTTCTCTCTTTCTTTCTTTCTTTCTTTCTTGCTTTCTTTCTTTCTTGCCTTCTTTCTTTCTTGCTTTCTTTCTTGCTTTCTTTCTCTTTATTGCTTGCTTTCTTTCTTGCTTTCTTTCTCTTTCTTGCTTGCTTTCTTTCTTGCTTTCTTTCTTGCTTCCTTTCTCTTTCTTGCTTGCTTGCTTTCCTGCTTTCCTGCTTGCTTTCCTGCTTTCCTTCTTTCTTTCTGTCTGTTTTTCTGTTCACTTTTTTTCAGAACAGCAAAATTCTGCCTTAATAACATGGCATGTAAGTGCTATCTGAGGGGTTCTGGAGAAATGTGTAAAACGGTGCATATGGTTTTCATTTTTACACTTTTGTATAGAACTCTTTCCATGCAGCCCAGACTGCGGGATAACGTAAGCACAGCTTGTTTTATTCCTGTGTCGTATTACCGAGCTGCTAGAGCAGCTTTGTGCACACTTTTCTTTCCATGAATGCTCCCCTGCTAAAGCACAGAAATAAGGTTGTGGGAGTTACTCGTCCGCTTTGGCGAACAAAAGGAGAACTCTTTCTGTACTAGAAGAACAGATGCTTTAAAGCTTCAGTTTTCCAAAGGCTGTATTCACATGTACATACTTGCATGCAAGACCACAAAAGAACAGAAGCCAACAACATCAGCACCTCAGGAGTCACTGGACCAGTCTTCATTTTGCACAGGGGCTGAGCAGATGAGAAGGACATGGTCACTCCTGGCATATGTTGACTTTTTAAATGATAACAGCTGGTCAGTGTATTAGATGTGTGACTGCTTTCTTTTGCTGAGTGCTACAACAGCCTCAGAAAAAGTTTCATAGATTATCTTAAACTGATTTCTAGACAGCTTGCTGGAGGCTCTGAGAAGTAACAAGATTTGACCACATTTGTGCAGCAAGTCTGCAAGGGGCAGGAACGGAGCCATAAGTTCTGCTTTTTGTCTGGCCATGACAGACCACCAAGAGTTCAGCGCAGCTGCCTGAGCACAGGATGTTGGTGGCACCTGAGATGCCCCAGAGAACTGGGGGCATCTCTATAGGGGGACAAGGCTGACACAGAACCTGGAGGGAAGTCAGGCTCTTTTGTAGCAGTGGCTGAAGACCAGGCATCCTGCTTGAGAGCATGTCCCTAGCACCAGGAACTTAGCTAGCTGAACCTCACATATCAGTCATTCCAGCCAGTACATCCTTAGTTATCAGGCTGGATATATTAACTGAAGGCTTGGTGTAAAATGAAATTTTTTTTTTTTTATGCACCCAAAACTATAACATTGCCAAGGTTTCATGGCATTTGTTTGACCAAAAGAGATTGCATTTGTAGTTCTCTCTGTGTGTATGCAAGAGTGGTTGGTTTAATACACCAACTTAAAACATCATTTAAAGTGAAACTCAAGGCCAGCTTTAACCTTGCCCTGAGCTATGACAGCAGAAATTGTAATGTACTGAACGTGAAGTAACTTCCCTCTTGCTAGTGCAGCTCCAGAAGCTGAACCCTGAAGGCTGAATAATTGTTGTTTCCTGTATTAGTTTGTAACAATTTATGAGAGTGGGAAGGAACAAAAAAAAATTCTTTGCAATCCCCTGGGCAAACAGGGGGTATGAGAATTTCATCTACTGAGTGAAATTCAGGTTTAAAAATACTCCAACTGCAAAAAAGGGAATCTAGGAAGAAAATAACTGTTCACAATGTGTCTTTCTAGATCTCCATAGCCATGTCATAGTTATGTTACAAGTATGGATTAATGTCTTATTATGCTTGGAAGCTGCATTGTAGCAGGAAAAAGAAGAAGTCTTCAGACCAGCAGCTACTCTTTGTTTAAAATCGTTCACTGAATTTTTTTTTTCCCAGCTAACTTCCAACCTGTGATCACATTTCAAGTGATTTGGAGCAGAGGGTATTTTCAGATGGTCAATGTATGATTCCTTAAGAACTGTATTTCAAGACCCTTTCATGCTTTTAGCATTGCTCACACTGCAAGGAAAGAAAACAGTGTTCCCTGTTTAGCCTTATGAACAGCAGAAATACATTAGCAGGATTTCCTAAAAGCTGGTGAAGTCAAGGGAGATTTTACCATTGAGTTAAATGGTCATATGTGTAGACCAGTGCCCAAGTGCTTTTGAAATCCCATTACACATTATGCTTTCAACTATCTGAGAGCTTCAGATTATAAGGCATTCTGCACTGGAACGATTTCTTCTTAATAAGGAAGCAGTAAGAGAAAGGAATGAATCAGGGAGATAAAGCTCTCTCTCCAAGGGCAACCCAAATTCAGACCAAATGTGGCAAAGGTTTCTGAAATGATTAGGCTTGTTCTCTTCTTTATTTACTCCCCAAACTATTCCCACTTGGTCCCTCTTTCTGTAGAACAGAAGTTCAAAATTCGGACAGAAAAAAGCTGATCTTTTAGTATTTCCAGCTGGGCCTGGAGTCAAATGTGCATGAAATAGTGTGAGAAGGACTGATATGATTGTGGTGAGAGCCATTTGAGTACCTGGATAGACGTCTCAAACCAGGCCTAAAAGCCGAAGTACAGACAGCTCAAGGGAAAATGTGCTCACATGATGTACTGTGAAATTTGGCAAAATCGGCGGCTCTTGATTTCAATAAGCGACCCAAGTGCCCCTGAGCAGCAAACCTTCTGTGCTTCACCATCACCTTGTAAAATGATCCAGCCTGTAGAGTCCCTGCTGGCAGGGGCAGGTGTTTGCTCTCAGTACCCTGATGGAGATGGAGGTGTATCTGCACTTGCAAATTGCTTTTTTTAAATGTTCTTACAGAAAAAGAGGAGGGAGAATAACATGCAATTCAATATTGTGGTTACTGTCCTTCTCTCTCACTTTCCAGATTCAGGAGCAATTTAAAGACTTGTTTTAAGAACTGCCTGCTTGTTGCTCTTTTCCTAATTTAGCATCCTTATACCTGCATGTGAAAATTGGAGTTCCACTGGGATGTGAAAGCAAAACAGGGTTATATGTATGGGTCCTTAATTAAAACAGACCTCCCAGCCTTAGGAAAAAGAAAAAAAAATTCAAAATCTGGCACAGCATCAACTGGTATTAGCAGTATCAGCATCACACTAGGTGCCCTACAGAAGAGGAAACTGTGAAAGAGCACTCAAAAATAATGACTGAGTTTCCATGATGCTGTCAAGACTTTCACATCCCAGGCTGCCAGGTGTGGATTACTTGAGGTAGAAGTATAAAAGCCGTATAAAATACAAATGAAGCAGAAAAATTGAAATCTCAGCAGGTGATGATGTACTATAAGAAGGAATCAGTCCTTTAAAGCTTCATCTGGGGAAGGAAGAGGAGGAGCAAGAGAATACCAGACCCAGCATTTCCACATTTCCTTTGTTTCCAGGACGTTTTCTTTCCCCTTACCTTTTTTTCCCTGGTTTGTTTTTTTTTTTGGCTCATAGTGTCAAATCTGATGCTTGAAGACATCTGAAAGCTGTTTTATCCCCTCTCACCTCCACATCTGCCTTGGCATTGTTATCACAATTACAAGGGCAGGTGACAGTTCTCTAGACTTACAATCCAACCTCTCCTGCAGTGCAATTCAATTGAGTAGCATCATTTCTTTGAAAAATAAACAAGACTGCAAGCTCTGCAACTGGGAAGTAAATTAAATGTGTTCACAGAGCTTCAGGATCCTCTTTGCCTTTCATGTTATACTGCTTGACTTCCTATTAAAATTATTGCTAACGTAGTCAGGGCCGTGACAAGGAGCATTTTCGTGAAAGAGAGATGTTATTGCAATGAGCTTGTAGGTGTCAGTTTTATCCTGGACAAGCAGATCTAGGAAAAAGAATATGTGGGTTTTTAAGGTTGCTCGAGTGCAGCAGCAAAGACTAAGGTGAAATAATGTTGTGTCCCTTCACCCTCCCAAGCAATGTAATTCATTGTGCAGTGAGAGGAATGCTGGGCACTCCTCATGGTCTTTCTGCACTGATGTGGCTGACAGAGGATCTCAAGGTCAGATATGAACTATGGAATCTACGCTTGCTGCCTTGCTCACTGTGCCCTCCCTCCCTTCCAGCAAAACATTTTCGTTAGTCAGGGGAACACAACTAGGCAGAAAATAGATCAGTGGACAGTTAGGAATAATATATTTCTGTGTGAAAATAAATATATGTATTTGTTTGGTACAGTAAACAATTATATTCTAATTATTTGGTTTACCTCCTTTTTTAATTTATTTGCTATTTTTGAATTAATGCATCTTTGTATAGAGAGGGTCAACATTTATAAGGAAAGGGTAAAACCTTTTATTGTTCCAATTAGTGTGTATGCAATATCTTCCACGGCTGTAGATGAGTAGATATGGCAATTTATTTTAGGCTGAGCAGCTACAAATATCTTCTCACCAGCACTGAACAAAAGATTTTGAGGCCATTTCTTATGTAGTGGTGGAGTAGACTACTAGTTGAAGGGACCGGACAGGATACTTAAAAAAACCCTGCTCTTTTCTTTGCATCTCATTTCTAATAGGGAATATTCTCTTTGGTACAATTTTTTTGTATTCCTTGAACCTTCATTCCAGAACTGAGATTAGCATTGATTCCTTAAGGTGTAATTGCCCTACTGCAGTGCTATTCCTGCACGTTTCTGACACCAAACACTGCCATCTCCAGAGCAGCTTTTTGAGGTTATCAAACGTTTGAATTCATACAGCCACACCGCACTGAATGGCATTTAATCAGTTCTTAGAAAGCAGTCCTGGTGCTTATTAACTCCCAAAAAGCTACTGCCTTCAGTTGCCAGCTAGATAACTATTTTTTCTTTGCCAATAGATAGTTGCCTCTAAATGCCTAGGGAATGATGATGCTTGGTGGCAAGTGCAGGCTATAAAATATTTATCTTTAACACACAATTGTGTTACTGCAGCCCCTAATAGGATTTGGTGTCAGGCAAACATCTGCCTTGGCCTCTGGCCCAAGGATAGGGAAACAAGCTATTAAGTTGAATGTTGCATGGTAAATAAATAAGGCAGAAATACTGTTAAAGTAGCTGTAGTGCTGACCAGCAAACATGGTGAGTATATAAAAAAGAAGTCCATCAAGAGTCTAGCAATTTGTCTACCTTCTTAATATGTTTATTGTGTTGCATCTGGATAAATGTAATTCATGTTGGTAATTGCGAGCCAGGCCAACAGATCTTTATAGAGTTCACCACAGTAGAATTGGCTTTCATGGGGCTTTTTGTCAGCAGCAAAATGGTCCCCCGAGCAGACCATTAGCCTGGGAGCTTTGTCGCTGTCACATGAGTCAGTTTATAATATGAAGCAAATGCTGTGTTGTATTTGTCCATGCCGCAGATTAACAAGCTAAACAGAATGGGAATGGTAACAATTATCAAGTTCATATTGAACTCAGTAATACCCTTAAATAAAAGGTAGTGTAGTGTGAAGTCTTATTGCAGGCATGGGCTGGATCATGCCAGTCTCATGGATCATGGCTGGATCATGGCTTCTCTCAGAACAAACAGTGATTACAGTGGGAAAACTAGCAGAGGGGTAAAGGTGTCAGCCAAGTTTCCCTCAAAATCTGCCAGCTGTGAGTTTACTTGTACTGAAAAACATCCCCTGAAATAAATGGCAAAAATAGCGAATCAGTGTTATTTTATGCAATATGTTGAATTATAGCTGCTGAGGATACTTAGGGATTTTTTTTGCTTGTTTCTTTCTTTGCTTTGATAATTAAAGCTCACGAGCGGAAAGGATTTTAAAGAGTACTTCAGAAGAAGAGTTTTTGCTCTTGGAGAAGTTTAGGCTTTCACACTTAATGAATGTTTTCCATTTCTCATTTTTGTGAATCCAGAAACAGTTTTGTACATCCTCCTTTTCCTGGCTGATGTAAGCTGTCCTAGGGTAGGGAGTACCTGGTATGTCTGACAGAGCATTTCTACACCATTCTCCAAAATGAGACAGTGTGGATGTGAAGACCAAGTGTCTCATTATGTCATTTAGACTTTGTCTTCAGAGGAGATCTGGAGGTTTACAATATTTATTGAGGAGAGCTGCAAGGATGCCCAGAGGGCTGAAGCACCTCTGCTATGGAAACAGGCTGAGGGAGCTGGTGTTGCTCAGTCTGGAGAAGAGAAGGCTTCAAGGAGCCCTTAGAGCCCTCCCAGTACCTAAAAAGGCTGCAAGAGAGCTTGAGAGGGACTTTTTACAAGGGTATGGAGTGATGGCTTTAAGGACAAGACAAAGAGGAATGGCTTTAAACTGACAAGTGGGCAGGTTTAGATTAGGTGTTAGGAAGAAATTCCTCATTGTGTCATGAGGCACTGGCACAGGCTGCCCAGAGAAACTGTTGCTGACATATCCCTGGAAGTGTTCAAGGGCAGTTTGGATGGGCCATGGAGCAACTTGGTCTACTGGAAGGTGTCTCTGCTCATGGGGGGGGATTGGAACTGGGTGGTCTTTAAGGTCCCTTCCAATCAAAACCATCCCATGATTCTGTGATTCCATAAAATTACTTGTTTTTTTCAGTTGCTAATTATATTGTGAAGCTGGCAGAACACTTAATTCCATAGGCAAGCTTCTGTATTCCCTTGTAGAAACCCCATCACCTCAAGTTTTGCAGGTCTGGCCCTGGTGCGAGTTGTTTGCTTTCAGAAGGTTCACTCCTGCTGGCATTGGTGGTGGAAAGGTGGCATGGAAACTGTTTTCAGTGTTCTCTTTGGACACAATAGCAAAACCAGATGAAGGATCATGCATCATCCACTGGCTGGCCCTCCAGTTATTAATCTCTGCCCTTACTGGCTGGTGTCAGTCAGATCTCTTCAGGGATTTGGAAGCCAAGAGAAAACTGTGGGAATCAGACTGGAAACAGAGAACATATATATCTCTTTCTAAAAAAGAATTGTTCATGGTCTCACAGTGAACTTTAGCAATTAAATAAAACAAAAACATTGTCATGATTTTCTAAAGCAGTCTCCATAGTACTATTCATAAAACACCATATGGAATTTTGTATATATTGGAAAATACTCCTCTAATTATGTGAACAGCTTACAGAATAAGCTGTATAATAGAGACTGGAAGCCAGACATAACTACAGTGGCCTGTTTTTACTTATTAACTGTTAGTTTGTCACCTCTGTAGCAATGTTGACTGTGAACATACTCAAAGACAACTGCTTTGTGCCACTGACTTAGGGACTCCCTGAATGTTAAAGTGTCTCTTCTATCCCATATGATAATAATTTGGCTAAGCCTTAGCTTCTGAAAATGTCTGTTTGATTCTTCATTCTTTCTATGGTTCTCCCACCACAACTCCCTAATTTCTGATTCCACGTCACCCACCTCCTCCTGTTTATCTTGAAATGTAGGTGTTAGAGCAGTGTGCGTGAATGTGTGTGCATGTATACATGCCAGAAGGGCCAGAAAACTGTCTCACATGTGGAAGGAGTGATAAAGTACTGGAATTGTCTGCTCAGGGAGGTGGTGGAGTCACCATCCCTGGATGTGTTCAAAAAAAGATTGGATGTGGCACTTGGTGCCATGGTTTAGTTGAGGTGTTGGTGCATGGATTGGACTCAATGATCTTAAAGGTCTCTTCCAACCTAGTGATTCTGTTATTCTGTCTGCAACCACTAAAACAAAATTCGTCCTAGGATGAAAACAGAGGTTTTGTGAGGAGCCTTGAGTGAGTATAACTTGCTAATGCCTGCAGTCTTCAAAGTAAAAAGAAATTTCACTTTGTGATTCTGCTTAAGAACATAAATAGGAGCATGCTCATTGTTGTACACAGCTTGCAGACTTGCTGCTCACAAGCCTCAGTCTCAGCCTTGTTTGTGCTCATTAGCGCTGGAGTTCCTGAGGAAAAAAAGTGAGCTCATTTAACACTTTCTTTATGGAAATACTTTGGAGTTGTTTGGGAGTAGCTTTGAGACAAAGATGCACTGCATGAACTTTCATTGCTTTTCAGAATTGATTCTCAGTAGTGAAGAACTTTGGGGAGTGTGTGAAGACCTTAATTGCCCTGAATCACCAGGAAAGTTTGCATCCTTAACTGCTAAAAACCAGCAAGTGGCACAAGTCACAGGGGGAGTAGAGTTTCTTTTCACTTCATCTCATCTCTATCAGGCAGGTTATTCCAGGGCAAATAGAGGTAGTGTAAAATGAGAATATATTAAAAATGTTACATTTGGCTGTATTAGAAAAACAAGGGACATCAGAGAAAGCAGTGAAATAGGATGAAAGGATTTTTAAGGGCCTACTCTATTATTAATAGTATAGGGTATTCAGGCCACAAGTAAGAGCTACTGAGGTGCTTCAGTGAGGAAGGTAAAATGGGTTTCATCCACCTGTTTTTTAATTCCTTCTGAGTTAGCCACTATGTGGTATGAAGCAGTTTGGCCACACTTGCAAAAAACTGTCAGGGAAACCAAAGATGGAGGAGATAGTGATAGGTGAAGTGATATGTGTGCCTATCACTGCATCTTTCAGTGAGAAATGCCAGATCTGCATATGAACCAGAAAATAGGTGTGAATATTTTTTTTTAATGTGTTAGTGTCAGTCACTGTCACCAGGGATCTGACCAGCTATAGGTGTCTGTGCTGAACTAGTCAGGAGGAAAGGATGCACCACCAGAGTAAAGGTTCTTACATGGATTCATCCAGAGATTCTGGAAAGGTCAATTACCTAAGCACAAGTGTGCTCCATTTCTGTGGTCACTCTGAGCTTCTAAATCCCTTTATACATAGTCATTATAGTGGACAGAGTAATTCAGTTTAACCTGCAGTAGACATCAGACTGGTGTAGAGTCTTGTCTGTCTCATCCTAGCCATCACAGACACACCAGCTGAACCCACTGTCACTGCACAATTTTGTTCCCAGTAACAAAGATTACCATTTAGCTGATGTGATGCATTGTCAGACTTGGGAACAGTTGCTGTGCTTGATGTTATGCTAACCTTTAGATACTTTCTAGATTTTTTTTTTTTACTATTTTGTTTAAATATTATATTACATAAATATACCAAGAAAGCTATATGGATATTTACTCATATTCAAGATCTCAGTTTAGTCCATTAAAGCAAAAACTTGGGGAAAAGCTTTTAAAAATAGTTTTTAATATTCTAAAGGTGTTTTTGACATTGGGAGTCTGTCCTGCATCCAGCTCTGAGATATTCCCCTTGACTTCAAAGGTCACTTGTGTTACATCGATGCAGTGTTGCTCCACCTTGAAGGCCCTGACCCAGTGTGGCAGTGGGGTGGTGAGGTGTCATGGGACAACTGCACTGATGCTGCCCTTCTCTTCCCAGTTTTCAGGCAGCAGAAAAAAAATAGTTCTTTTCTCTGCTGCATTCAATTTTTTTGCCACCTTTTAAGCTTAACCACCTCATTGAAGGGTCTGAAAAGTGCCAGAACCAGCACAAGAAGAGGGAGCTTAGAGTTGTTCTTAGGTTGGGAAGATCAGAGGAAAAGGACTGACCCTTTCAGCGACAGGAGCTGTTAAATCTTCTTACCCATCTCACTATCTTGTTTCACAGTACTCACACTTTGTATGTTCTTCATGTTTGTAAGCACGTTGATAAATAACTTCTTTTTCCTGAATTTCTGCATATATTTCTTGATGAAGAAAAAAATATAAGTATCGTAAAAAAAGCATAGAGAAAAAAAGGCATAAAGTGAATTCATTTTTGTTTTCAGCAATGACATTAAGCCATGACAATGTTCTGAAGATTGTATACACAGTGGCTAGTAATAACTTTTCGTTTACATGATAGATTTGTGTTTATACCTCCTATGAAGTGAGAGATGGTATTCCCAAATATCGGTGTAAATGCACAAGGCCCGAGTCGTTGTTTCTTTATTCTAGGAAGCCTGGCTGCTCTTTGATTGGAATAAAGACGGCAGCTCAAGCCTGAAGGGTTGACTGCATGTTGTGACTGTATTTCCATACACCATCAAGTGGATACCTGCTTAACTACTGAGTGTTAGAAAACTGACAGCAGTTCCTTGTACCTTCATTGCTGCATGGAGCTGTCTGATTATGAGATGTCCAAAGCCAGGACTTAAAACATAAATGCTTTAAACTGGTTTTGTTATTTAAAATTGCTGTTGTCCTTTATGAATGATTAAATTACACCACATCCTTTAAAATGTCCTTCAGAAACCTCTGTTCTTTGGAGAACACTCATAAAGAAACAGACTTCCTTTCATTTGTTAGTAGAAACTAATCTGCACATCTCTACTGCCACTGGTTCTCTTCATTTGCACTGATTGGGAGTTTACAAATAACTTTGCTACCATAAGGTCTCGTGAAGTACATCTCAGAAAATGCAGTCACTGTTCACAGAGCTGAGATTTTCACCCCACTCCATGTGTACCACCAGAATAACCAAATCCAGTTTTCATCTGATATGAATCTCCCTCAGAGAAAATGTGAAATAGCAGTGTAGAATGAGCCATGGTATTTATTACAATGTCTTTCAAAGCCCCACTCGCATTTACTCAGTTTTCACTCACTGTTTAGTGTAAGAAAATAAGATTATTTTCATTCTCTTTTTGATGTGTTTACCAGCTTGTGTTGTTCTTTTATGAAAGATATGTTTTAGCCCCAATATTCTGAATTCTCCTCAAAAGAGAAGTGCTAGATAACATTTTGCTTACCTGTTAACTTTCCCTGAAAAATGAATAGCTGATGTTTTTGCCAAAGTCAGGCAATTTAAGATGGTAACTAGAAACAGAAGAAAATGTGGAATGGACCCATTCTTGTTCCACCAAATAGAATATTAGACCCAGAACTTTGAGCTGTTAAAGATATATATTACATAATTTATAATGTACTGTATTCAACATAATATTGCAGAGCAAATAAGAAATTTGGTTAGAAGTATTCCTTGAACAGGCAGATAGGCTGAACCAAGGGTCTCTGTTCAGTAAGTTTATACCTATCATCACTCAGCTCTGTTTGGTACAAATAAATGCCTCAAGGTCACTTAATCAAGTCAACAAAACTGGACTAAAAGTGCATGTTCTGCCACGAGAATGGTGTGTATTGCATCTCTGCAATAAATTCAAAGAGGAAAAATGGTTATAAAAATATACGGGAGGAGAAGATATTTGGAAGTTTTCAGGTACTGAGAAAATGCCAAACCTGGTGGGTGCTGAGCAGCTCATATTTTATCAGAGAATTTGCAGTTAAACCATCCATTGGTGTAAATGGCTGAGCAGGGTTTAGTGGAGCTCGCACTAATGCGTTTACCTTGAGTGCAGTGATTGCTTTGAAGTTTCAACTGTCCTTCCCATCCAGAGCCTTCCTAAAATCAGAGGTGTTTTCTTGCCTAAAGAAGTGTCTGAATTCTCTTTTATGTTCCAGAATCAGTGGATAACTGTCCCAGTAATTGCTATGGGAATGGAGACTGCGTGTCTGGGACTTGCCATTGCTTCCTTGGCTTTCTGGGCCCTGACTGTGGCAGAGGTAGGAATTTATGCTTGGTTAACTGTTCCCCTCTTCTGTTCAGTTAACATTTTTCTTCTGGAAATTATATTCATGATGGTGCCTTTTGCAAAGTACTCTTCACCCAGTGTGGGGATGCTGCAGTAGAGTGGAAACAAGTTCATCTGTGGATTTGTTTGCTACAAATTTGCTAAAATTTCTCTGGGCAGCTGAGAGATCCACGTGTGTTTACCCTGGAGAAAAGGAGGCTCAGTGGACATCTTCCTGGTCTCTACAACTACCTGAAAGGAGGGTGTAGCCAGGTGGGGATCAGTCTCTTCTCCCAAGTAATAAGCAATAGGTCAAGAGAAAACATCCTCCAGTTGTGCCAGGGGAAGTTTAGATCAGCTACTGGGAAAAATTTCCTCAGCAAAGGTTTGTCAGGCTGCTCAGGGAAGTGGTGGAATCACCATCTCTGGGACTGTAGGTGTGGCATTTTGGGATATGGTTTAGTGTTGGGCTGGCAATGCTGGGCTAGGAGTTGGACTTGGTCTTGGAGAGCCTTTCCAACCTTAATGACACTATGATTCTATACTAATTGTGACTGCTGTGCTCTTAGCAGCAACACAAATCCTTGGGCTGCTTACAGACAGGCAAAATGTCACGTTGGAAATTTTCTCTCTGGAAGTGACTTTAGAAAATATAAATGCGGCATTATGGTTTGTTTAGCAGAGCACTTTTATCATGGTGTGGTGTGACACTAATGGGACTTTCTTTTCAGACAGTGATTGTACAAAAAGTACCTTGCAAGTCTGCTTGAGCCTGGCTGTGGGGAATAGGGCAGCATTGGACTAAGGCTAGGAGTGGAATAATGGCAGGAACAACTGGTTACTCTGGCCAAAAGTAAAAGCACTGGGAGCCCAGGGAAGGAGACTTACCCCAGTAAACAGTATAATACATTTTTCTGCTCAAGTGATAAGGATTTTTAATAAATGGCTTTGGAAGGGTTTTCTTTGGCCTGAATTTTTTAGGTTATTTAAACATTTAAAAGACAAACTGAAATACTTTAGTAAGAACACATTTCAAACCAAGACATCAAAACCTTGCATGTGGGAAATGACAGGATACTGTGCATCAACCTTTTCAAGGCCTTTTTTGGCTCAAACAGTCCAACAAACTAAGTACAGATTTATAAATCTAGGGAGGGAGGTAGCATAAAACGTTAGTGCCCACCCAAGGAGCGTCAGTAAGGCTGCAGGTCAGGCCTTCACCCCAGCTCATCGCTGCTTTGGAAAACAGGCTGGCGCCTTCCCAGGAGAGAGCTAAACTCTGCCCAACCCCGGCCCTCTCCCCCTCCAGCTGAGCTGGGTCACATCGCAGCAGTGAGCCAGGAGACAGAGATAAGGAGCCGCGCACCCCCGGGGCAGGCGGGAGCTCCCTGCCGAGGCGGTGCGGCCACACTGAACCCGCCGGGGTTTCAGAGTTCACAGCCCAGTAAGATGGATGTGGCAAGTTGCGTCCCTGAGAGCTGTTATGTCAAACTTCTTGCTGACTCAGGTTACACTTGGTTTGCATTTCCTTACACTTGGTTTGCATTTCCAAGCTCCTTTGAGCTTCCAAATCCCTAGAGCTGGAGACAAAAGGAGTTTTTTCTATGTCCCATAGCATATTCCAACTTACACCTCCTGACTTTCAGTAGGGGCAGAAGTTCAGGGCTTGTTCTGCTCCAAGGCTCACTGTAGACTCTGTGGAGAAGAACTTTCTTCACTGAGAGTCAGAATACTTAATCTCTTGTTCTGAATCCACTTTCAGAGGAGTTCACCTCCCCTTCCAGGCTATATCCTGAACTTTCTCAGGCTTTATAGTGTAGCCATGCGAGTTTCTCTCATTTCACCAGAGCACATGCTCTAGCTGCTATGAACACCTATTATTCAACTCTTTCTTTTCGTTCAGAATCATCTGGGTTCAGATCACAGGTTGCACTGTGCCTTTAGGAAGGCAGAATAATACCCGAATTATATTTATGCATGCATGTCCACTCACTGGACGTGTTAAATAGATCATGTCGCCATGAGCATGTGATTCAAGGATCCCAGCATTGACTTCCTGTTGGTTTTCAGGGGCATCCAAGAGTATTCTTTTGACCTATAATCCCTCAAAGGGCAACATGTGTAAGTAAGGCTGTTACAGTATCCATCTGCAGCCATTCACGGTCCCTGTACGGAGCAGTAATCCGTAAATAAGCAGGTTTCTGCCCACATGAAGAATTCTAGAGCATGGATTTCCTGGGTATTCCTTTGTTTCAATTCAGCCTTGTAATTCACCATCCAAATGAATGGGAAACTCTGGAGCAGAAAGCCTCTCTCTTTTTAGTATTGGTTAATTACTAATGTGTCATTAACCTATTATTTTAAACAAAATAAATGAAAGAAGGTCCCCAGAGGTGTATTCCGTAGGCTTTTTGAAAGTTTCCTTGGTCACAGGAGGTGGTTCTATATAAAGTAAACAAACAAACAAATGATCTTACTCTCTGACTTGCTCAGCTTTGCAAGAAATAGAGTATGCTTTTGGGTTGTTGCTATCATTACCATACTAAAGAATCACTGTAATTTTGCCATCATAGAAGTTGTTGGAATCTGAATGATCAAATAATAATTATATATCTGTTATATACGTGGAAAAGTGTTACACAAGTTAACGGGAAAAAATTCAGAAACCTCGTTTGTCTTTATTCATTATTGCATGCTACAGAGGAGGTCTTGTTCTTGTCATTGCCTTGACATTTGCAGCAGGGCTTTCCAGGTGATGCTGAAGGTGTTCTCCACAGAAGGCTCTGTAGAGTGTCAGTCTCGCTGCAGATGGCCAGTAATGTATCTGATCTTTTACTGAGTGATCAGCTGTCTTGTCAGGAAACATGTAAGTCTTTCTCAGCAACCTCTTCCTGGTTAAAGGCAGTTACTTTTCTTGTTGAAAAGAACTGCAGACTATCCCCTGCCAGTGCCTTGAAAGAGCAACGTCCATTACTAAGCATTGAAACTTGAGATGGGAGGGGCAGAAAATTCCATCAGCTTAGCTGAAAAGTGAAATTACAGAGTGAGTGTGCTGTGAATCATGTACACAACAGGGTGTATCTTAAACAATTTAAGTCTCTTATTATTTAGGTAGATACCATCTTGCAAATGATACGCTTGCAATGCACCACTGCAATGTTTCCTTTAAAGTGAACAGAGGGCTCCTTAGTAATAACAGTTGCCAAATTCCTTTCTTTTCTAAACCTCTTTTATCTTGGTCAGGCAAATATAGTTCACTGCATATCAAACTGGTTTAACAGTCAGAGTTGGCAATGCTTTGTATTTTATTGAGGCTGCTGTAGTTCTGGAACACTCAAACTGACTTGACTGTAAGGACGCTTGGAAACAGCTCATGATGCACTTTATGAGATTACCGTCTGAAAAGGGGAGAAGAAGGAGAGGAAAGCTTTCCTTAACCTTGTAATACCTCTTCCCACACATAATCAAAGTCAGGAACAAAGCAAAAGGGGATTCATCACATGCCTAATGCAGTTGAATTAAGCAGCAGGATGGAATACTCATTTCACATTTGTCCTGCATAAAATTGTTCATAAATTGCCTCTCCAAGGGGCAGATGAGAAGGCCAGCTGCTCTCACCTAAGGCTGATGTGCAACAGTGAACAAGAGCAGTCTGTGTTGAATATATGTCCTTGCAGCTGAGTTTCAGCAAAATGAAATGAAGGAGAACAGGACTTCAGCAAGAAGTTTCGAGGCAGAGTGAACAGGAAAAGGCTGTTGTTTCTGAAGGACTGAAATCAGCATCTTCCTTGGGAAAATCAGAGCAGAGGACAAAAGGAGCACAATGTGGCTGGTGTGGAAAATGGAATAAGGAGAAGGCATCATCTGAAAGGAGCTGGAGAAAGCTTGGAGAGCAGTGATTACAAAAAGCTGTGGTCATGGAGGCTGAGGTCTGGTCCTTGATGCCCTCTGCTTCCTTGGGGAACCTGTTCTGTATCCTTCAGTTCATCCCATCCCACTCTGCCTTGTAGTTTCCAAATTTAGCTCTGAAAATGCTTAATCCTGGGATCTGTCATGCCACAGCTTGAACTTGTCATCTTCCTCTTCTGCCCTTTATCACAGGGAAGAAATCCTGCATCTGGGTGGCCTTGAGAGTCAGCTGACTTTGCTGGAAACAAGGACAATTAAAAATACTTTATAAATCCTTTATAAATTATACAAATTTTAAAGGACAGATTTACACAGCTTTTATTACAGGGAGCTTGGAAGCAGTAGAGGCCAATTTTGCACTGTGGCTGGTGATGAACTGAGTCCAGCAGAGGTGATAACCAAAAATGGGGAGTGGACATTCAGGTAGAACCATAGAAATGTTAAGGTTGGAAAAGACTTCTAACACTCTTTCCATCAAGTTCAGCTATTAACCCAGCACTGCCAAGTCCACCACGAATCCATGTTCCCATATGCCACACCCACACAGCTTTTAAATTCCACCAGGGATGGTGACTGAGTCGCTTTCTTGTGCAGCTTGTTCCAGTGCTTGACTGCCCTTTCAGGAAAGAAAGTTGGTAGCTGATGGTATGACATGAGCTAAATCAGGGAAATAGTCTCAGTGTGGCATTCTGGGCTCTGAGCAAAGCAACTGAAACCCATAAAGCTGGGAGTTAACCCAGAAAAAAACAAGGGAGTGATTTGTGTGTCACTGAGGTCCACTGCAGAGGCAGTGTCAAGGAAGGTCTGGCAGCAGATCAGGGATAGTGATAAGCAATCTAAGGTCAGTGATGCTGCTGAAGACATCAGTACATTGTAAAATCAGAACACAAGAAAATTATGAGTTTAGTTAGTGAAAAAAAAGGTATCAGAGACACAAAGCAAGAGGATAGTCTAACTTAAGGGCACTGTTTGTTTTAAACACTGATAGGAGAATACAGTTAAAAGCTGGGTATTATCGATACAAAAGATTTGGTTTTGGCAAAACAAACAGCAACATACCCCAGTGAAGACTGTGTATGAAGAATGTAAATCACATGCTGGGCTCTTGTGCTCGTTTTTGAAGTGACTTTCCATTTGTTTTATTGTGATTTTTGTTGTGTGTCCATAGCGTCCTGCCCAGTGCTGTGCAGTGGAAATGGGCAGTACATGAAAGGAAGGTGCTTGTGCCACAGCGGCTGGAAGGGAGCAGAGTGTGATGTTCCAACCAACCAGTGCATTGATGTCTCCTGCAATAACCACGGCACGTGCATCATGGGCACCTGTATCTGCAACCCAGGATACAAAGGCGAGAGCTGTGAAGAAGGTATTTGCAAGATGCATTCAATTAGCCTTTTGCTTTGATTGTTGTTCTGCAATTATGTGGATGGAGGCAATTCAGAATCGGACTGGCACTTAAACAGAACAGTAATACACTGTACTTAGAGATACAATAGATTGACACAACATAAAAATGATATGTTGTCATAACTCGTCGTTAGCGATCATATTTTTTCAATAATTGGATGAAAAGCCATCAAATGCTTCAGATAGAAGAATCTAGTTGAAAGACCAGAACATGTAATCATATGTTCAAATGTTCTTATTAAAGCATCGTTTCCATTTACACATCTAAACATATAATTACTTTTACAGTGCTTTCTTCTCTGCTGTGCTATGCCAAGCAATTTCAGTTGCTTCCATACACAACATGGTGGTGTGTGAGAGAAAGTCCCTGATCCTTGTCAGCTTTAAGCTTAGAAATGCTCAGGACTTGAATTAAATTCTGCTTCAAAGTCAGATACTATTTTAATGGCTCTTCCATAGCTTTTTTTCTCACATTAGCCCCCAAACATTTTTCATTTACATTTAGATTTACGGCTGCTTTTAGTACTTATCTTTAATCTTTCTGTGTCAGAACTCACCTGCCGACATAAACCTTTATCTTCCTGAGCCTGTGACTGCTTCTTACTACTAAATGAAAAAGCGGACAGTTTTGAAAGTGTATAAATCATTCAGAGAGTATAAAAATAGCTCTAAAAGTGCATTATTTAAGGAATAGTGTTAAAAACTTTTGAAAACTATTCTCAAAACTCTGTGCTGGTGACCTGATAAATAATTATTCTTAAATTATACTTCTACAAGTACATATGTAAGGCCTCTTCACCACTTGATAGATTAATGGCATCATTTGATACATTTAAGAATGAGAACAGCTTGAATTAATTTATGGTTGTCTTCATGTATGCAGAATAAAGATTTATCTGAAATGGCTTTATTTTATAGGCAAGGAAAATAGGCTGAATTGGATTCAGACATTCAAATGGCATCTAATCTAGCAATTCTTTTGATGTGTTAAACGTATTGGAGTGGGACATCTCTGATGCAGCAGGGCTTCAGTGTCAGTAAATGTTAGTGACGAAGACAGTATCAGCTCTTATAACAATAAGCCATCTCTTGAGAAAGCCTCATTTTGGCTTAAAGCACAATTCAGTGAAGCTGTGGGGCATGCAAAACCCAAAGATTGTGGCTACTGAAGTATCTTTAAAGCATCTCTGTAGACCTCCTATTTACTAGATCATATCTTTACTGGATAAACAGAAATGAAAAGATCCTGATTTTGCCTCCAGCCAGAAGTGTTTAATGTGTGTAACTCAGAGTGAGATTTGCCCTTTTTCTAACAGGAACCTTTATTTCCCTGGTCACGTTTAAAGCAGAAAAGGCAGACACTGCTCAGTTATTTTATGTTATCACTGTAGCGGGGGACAGTGTCAGTCCCACTAGGTCAAAACTTGAAAAAGGAGGAAGAACAAAGAGAACATGGTTTTTCTTATGGGCTGTTTAGTATTTTTCCAAGCATAGATGTTTTTGATATTCAAGGCATAATTTGTATTATGTTGTGAGCAGGGGAAGCAACTCAGAAATATGCCATGTGGGAAATCTTGGGAATATATATATATATATTTAGATCTAGTAAAAAAGTTGATATATACTATTTTTTAAATTGCTTTTACTCTTTAATTTCTCTTCTAAGAAGGCCATCTGGTATTGATTACTTTTTATTATTTCTCAGTTCTCGTAGCTTCACTGCTTGGTCCATGTTTATAATGGGTTTTCATTCCAGGGTTTCTTCTGTCTTTTCTTCTTCCCCCATAGAAGTTCAGCAATGTTTATAAAACATCAGCCAACAATCCTACTCGAGTTTTTCTTTTCTCCTTCCTTAGTTTATTGGCCCATATTTTATAAGGCATGGCCTAAGCCAGCAAGACATTACAGGGAGGGGAGCAAATTTAAGCAGTGTAAAAGGAGAAGTTACTCTTTGGGCACCGAATAAGCCTAATAACTTGTGTGACCAATGAAGCATGAAGCATATTGGGGAAAAGTGTAGAAGAGGCACTAACCTTGCTTGCTGCATGATTTATCTCCCTGGCAAAGATTCTGCACAAGGCTAAACTAAAAACAGGACAATTTTCAACCAGGAATTTGACCATTTGGGACATTTTCCAACCAACAACACAGACATTTTTTTTTTCTTCTCTTCCAGGTATACTAGATTTTGTCAGCTCTGCTGTCTTGCCCAGCTCCCCATCTCTGCTTCTCCCAGAGCTGAGCAGCTAAATTTGTCAAGCAGAACTCCCTAAAAATATACCATTGTACTCCAAATCTACTAAGCAATTGATTAAGAAGAAAGCAGAAACCTGTAATCCTGTCCCAGGGCCCTTCCGATGGAGCAAAAAGCTTAAAGAGATAGGCTAGTGAGGCTGAGATTAAAGTAGCCATTGTGTGTGACATTTTCTGAAAGGGCTCATTTCAACATGAAAAATGGCCCTGGGATTATGATAAATGGGGGGTTCTGACATGCACATTCCCCTGCTATAATCGTCTGTGTTAGAGCTGAGATTGCAGATCGTCTGCCTCCTGTGATGGAGGCCCCTGTAAAACTCACCTTTTTCCCAGTTGACCTTCAGAGGGGATGATTAATTGCCTGGAGGTAGCCTCTTGTCAGTTAGCCTGTGATCTTTGTTCTCTATGTTCAGACCATCTGCTGAGAACGGACGAGGCTGCTGCTCCGTCTCTTAGTCCTTTTCATACTTATTCGTGCTGAGAAAGAACAGGGCCAGGGCTTCAAGGGTCTCATGCTAAAATTGGCACCCTTGCTCCCAGCTCGCTAACAGTGAAGGAGATTTATGGACTCATCCTTTCCAGCCTCTTAAAATTTTTGAGGATTGTTCCAGCTATGAGCAGAGCTCCAGGAATCAAACAAAAAAGAAAATTCTCTCTCACGCCTTGGGATAGTAATAACTGAGCCATTACTTGTCAGACTGAGAAGGGTTTGAAAATCCAGGGAATTATCAGAGCAGCTGTTGTGTTTCCTTTTAAGGTTTCTGGGTCTTAAACAGGTCAGTGGAATTCTTACTAGCTTTTCCAGGGGTAAAAACTGAACCACAAACCTGCCGTCTGTGTGGTGGCCATGTTCTGCTCTGCTGTATCAGAGCCAGAAGCTGGACAGCTTTTTTCCTGTGCTGCTTAGCCAGACTGACACTTGTCACTAATCCCCAGGGAACTGCCACACACCGTTTCAAAAGACAGGAAGAATTTCTCTAGGCTGTCCTATCAGCTTTTATCTATAAATAGACAATTGACTCCTCCAGTCGGTTTTTCTGGGATGGTGTCTGGTGCATTTCATATTTTTCGATTGCTGGGTGAAATTCCCCTGTGGGCAGAGCAGCTGACAGTTGCCTACAAAACTCAGGAATCAGGGAGGGAGTACATTTGGTCTTTTGGTTTATATTGCTATACCCCTAACTAAATGGTCTCTGGTCTTGTTAGGAAAGTGCCTCTTTGAGGGGGAAAGTAAACCTCAAATATTTTAAAAAGAGTATTAATTGATCAAAAATAAAACCAGAAGAACGCCTTTATAAAAAAAAAATGTATGATTTTGTTTTAATCCTTACTCCAGAAAAACCATCTATGGATATATTTCAATATGAAATTTCTGTAAGTCTCCATGAAACCTGTATAGATTTAAGCACATTTTTCAATTTAAGCATGTATTTTGCTGAATAAGAATGTCAGCTTCTGCTGAATCTTTATGCAAGATTCTCTCTCAGAAAACTAGGGCTCAGCTTTGAATTCATTAGTAATAGTAATTTAGGTTATTCGAATACAATAAATGAAGACACACTATGTGTATGAGAAAATATTATTCTTATCCTACTCTTAGTTGATATTAGCCTGTTCTTACCAGAAAGATCACTTACTAGTGCAGACCTGCATAAAAGAATGGATTTCATGACAAGATTTTTCTGTTTTTCATGTAGGTGTTTTAGGTCTCACTGCCTTTTAGGGACACTGACTTCTTGCATGAAGCATCTGTTTTGTTCACAGCAGAGCTTTTTGGTTGAAATCTTGAGATACTGTGTAAATATAATTGTGTAGATGGCAGTCTGATAGCTTTTTTCCTGAAATTCCCATTTACTTTCTCTGTCTGCTTCCTCTTCCTTCTCACATGTAGTGGACTGCATGGATCCTACCTGCTCGGGACGAGGCGTGTGCGTACGAGGAGAATGTCACTGTTCAGTTGGCTGGGGAGGAACAAATTGTGAGACCCCAAGAGCCACCTGTCTGGATCAGTGCTCTGGTCATGGGACCTTCCTCCCGGATACTGGACTCTGCAGCTGCGATCCCAACTGGACTGGCCACGACTGCTCCATCGGTAACATCAGCGCTGACTTACTGTTGGTCTTTCATTAAACTCTGTGAAATACTCAGATTTAGATCTTCAAAAAAGTGCTACAGATGTGTTCCAGGGAAGCACATGTAGGGCATAACTGGAAGCAGAAATTCCGTAGCTCAACTGCGTAAATAATTCTGCTACCATTGCTGAGCATAGAGTAATATAAATAACCCCGTTAGAGCCAGCTAGGCTTGCTATTGTTCATTATATGGCTGTAAATGTAATTGATGGTCGACATATAACTTCTTGTTCTGGTGATAGTTCTTGATGAACCCCAGTAGCCACTAAAGGGTCTGTTTTGATTTTTAGGAGATGACTAAATAATCTTTAGAGGCTGTAAACAAGAAGGAAGATCTGGCAATGTCAGATCTCCTTTCCCTTCTGAATTCTAAGCTTGTGCTTTTCTAGGCTCAGCTAGACGAGGACGAGTGCCTCATGAGGTTCATATTAAAAGACTGTCCTCTACCAACTGAAAAATAAGTTTACTCAGTAAAAGTATTTATTAATACAAGCAGCCACCAAGAAGACACATTTTTATGGGCATTTTTGTGTAGAGGTTTGGAACAGCGACCTTCCTTCATTCCTCCTCTGAATGGGCATCTTGCTCAAAATCTGCATCAGGTATGTGAATTGAAGGCTAAAGAGAAAGTATTCAGGACCCTTTTCTTCCAAAAGCAATTATCTCTTAGAGGCCACACTGAAAAATAGTGGAATACATTAAATAGTCAGAACCTATGGAGCATCAGTCCTTTGGCTTTTGTCCTGTATTGTGTGCTCACAAAAAGGAGACCCCAGCAATAAAAATTTCTATACCTTACACAACTGGAGTGGAACTAGGCCAGAAATCCAGGGAAGCTCAGTGTAGGCAGTGAAATGAAAGGAATTTTCAGCAAAGCAACCCAAAAAAAAAGCTACTAGGAGAGGGGATATAGTAGAAAAATTATGTGAACAACATTTTCACTGAGGAATTGCTATCATGAGTAAAGAAAATCAGATTAACTGTTTGCAAGAATTTTAAGAGAGTAATTTCCAAGGATGAGGCAAATGGAATAAACTGGTGCTAAGAACATAAGAAAACCCTTTTGACAGTCATCATTTAGGCTGGGTGTTAGAAACTTGATATAAAGTAAAATTGACTGGACTGAGGAAATAAGCAGAAGAGGAGGCCTACTCTGCTTGCCTGGGGCTGAAACTAGGTTGATCAAAACTTTTGCAGATGTAGGTAGGGAAGCTATCATGCATTGAAGGGAAGATAAGTTTGGTGCCAGGCTTTTCCTTTCCCCATATTAACATCTTCAATTCCATACTCTGTGGGTTTATTTTTAAAACAACCATAAGGGGAAAGGTGGCCATGTATTTGTACTAATTCTATAGCATAGTTCATAATTGAGTCATTATTCTGTGTTTGTACAGAGGTTTGGGGATTGCAGGTGTGGATTTGGAAAAATGTTTGTTTTTGTGTGCAAACAGAATTCACTTTCCTTTTGTTAACCTGCAGGGTCATGTACAGATGATTTATAAGCTTTCCTTATACTGCTTTTATAAATCCATCCAGTGCAAACTTTCTTTGGCAGCATGAAGTTATTTGAGACAAACTTGAGCATCGTTCCAAGACCTTTTTCCTCACTGAGCTGCTTGTAACATTCGGGTTATTGTGCCTCACAGCTAAAATCACAGCTAAGGTGATTTGTAAACTTCCATTTCTAGCCCAGACCTTTCCACTGAATTGATGACTTGATTTGAAAGACAGATTTACTCACAGGATATGTGGTACTCTTCTTGCATCATTAAAATATAGTGAGCAGGCATGCTATTGCATGTAATAACACACTACCCAGCCCACTGGGGTGGAGGTTCTGTAAAAAGGACTTAAGGGTCTGGATTTTTATTGTCCTATAAAACAGGGCCAAACAGAACTGAAGAATTACTAAGGGAAAGAACTAAGTACTTGCAGAAATCACCCTCAACTCAGCAAAGAAGTTAGGACTGTGTTCAGTCCCAGTGAAATCTATAGAACTGTACCCACGTGGGTTTGTGCCAAGGATGGCCCCTTTCATAAACCACGTGGAGAGGCATACCCTGAAAATCCAGAATATGAGGAGGCACAGTGAATTTCCCAGCTCTTACCACATTGAAGTCAAGAAAAGTACCTGTCTGCAGTGCTGTATGCTGTCTTCATTTAGGTTATCATGCAGTATGGAAGCAGCAGGTGAAATCTGTGGATTGTCATATGTAGAAACTAAAACTAGAGCCTCTTTGAACCTTAGACTGGGTTTTTCAGTTAAGTAGGTAGATTTTACCTGCCTTTAATGGTAAACTAAGAGAACACAGATTACTGGGTAAAACCCTTACTTTTCACAAGACAATATTACAGAGATTTCTGTTTCCTGTTTATATTATCTTTTTTCATTCCACTTAGCCTTCATAGACAAGCTGTGCCAATTCAGTCTCTTGTGAGAGATTCCCATTCTGAACTGCACTGTAGGAAGAAGTAGTTATATGTTCTGGGGCTTTTTTTGCTTTCTGTGTCTGCCCACTGCCAAGATGTGTTGAGACAGGGCTGCAGCCGTACTACCTCAGAATTGTCACTCAGGAAAAATGCTTCTCAAATATATTTCACCCTTTCCTGCTAGGGGCAGTTTTGTAGGATCACACACAGTTTTTTTGGCAGATTCCCAAATACTAAAAAGAGTATCTTAGAGTAAGGTACAGAAATAATTCCAGAGATAACTTCCGCTGAGCGATAAAAGTGGTACTTTGATTTCTCCATGGGATAATTAAATCACTTCCTTATTGCATCTTAGTACTGTTGCACAAGCAAATGCAAAAAATCCTTTATAACCCAGTTCAGCTAAAATGTCCAAGGCAATTCTTGGTACAAGGAAGGTAATGAAGGAACCACTGATCCTAACCCCATTCCTCCAGTCTGCTATCACAGTTCCTCTGTATTCCAGACTTTTGGGGGGCTATCTCCCTTTATCTCTTAATGAGCCTTATCTGGCAACTAATGAAGCCATTATGGGGCAGGTGTCTTAACCTCTTATTATCTGAGTGTAGTGGGAAGAAGGAAATCGCCTGTGCTACAGTGTGAAACAGAACTTACTATATGATACAGTCTCAATCCTGACCTATTTAAACCAGGCTAACTATTTCTGGATAATCAAGAGTCAGCACACCACGTACCATGAGACATATTTGCTGTCTGCAGTGAAATGAATAGGTGAGTCATGTCATCTGCACTGGGGGAATGCACCATTTACCAGAGGGATCTTACTGATGCATCAGTATAATCCCAGGCCCATCAAAACAGTATTAGGCTGAGATGCAAAATCATTATTAAAGGAATTAAGCTATCTGGTGTTGTCCTTCACTCTCCTCAAATTTAAATCAGTGACTTTCACACTGTTCTGTCTTTGGTAGTTGACATCTTCACATGCACAGTATTAATTCGAATCATTGAAAAGTTGAATATACAAAGCAGCAGTAGAAATTGTGTTCTCTGTGTCCTAAGTATACTGACTTTTTCTGGGCAGTTGACAGTGGTTGTAGATTGACCTGCATGCAGATAAGGATTCCTCCTCCATCACTCATTCGTAATGACTCATTTTATGCATGGCTGACATCCAGGCAGTACTTCAGACCCTTAAAAATACACTGGAGAAGAGCAGTAATAGGAATAGTACTTTCTATGTGGCAGTCCTAAATTGCCAGTGGAGACATAAAATCATGGGCTTTACATTTAATGATAAGAGTTAGAAACTGGAAGCTGCAACTCAGTAGAGAAGTAAGACGTTATGATATTTTACATCAGATTTTGAAAAGACCGACAGAGCATTCCTGGCCAGAGACTGAGGCCAAGCTTGCATGACCATATCTCGGTACTGAGATCTAGTACTTTGGTCCTATTATAGCTCCTCTCATTACTTCCGCTGCTAACATGGTTTTCTGAGGATATGGTATTTGACTTTGTGACTGCCCTTTTGTCCCCACTTTGGCAAGGATGAAATGCTGCTTCCCAGTGACTTATTTAACAAACTTTGTCCTGAAGGTTTACAATCACAAGGGAAATTTAAAATTTCCCTTAAGCAAATGCTAATTATCAAGCTTTGCTACAGAGTTGTGGAGAACTACATATGGCAGATAGTCCTAGATAAACCTGGCCTCCAAACACATTGGGGAAACAGTGTGGATAGACACAGGGTAGCAGAAAACCAGATATTTACCCACCTTCTATGACTTTACTTATTTTCGGTAGATTGAGAAGTTGGTTTTAAAATAAAACTAGCATGGTTTGTGTATCCATGTCTCTGGTTGCAGGGAAGCCATATTCTTATAAATTATTGTACAGTGAATTGAAGTCAATGGGAAAGCTCCTGTTTACTTTGCGGGAGTATGGATCAATTGAAGGCTATTCACAAACAATGATTGAATTTAAGACCCCGTATCAGTTAATGGTAATGACTGAATTTTTCAGTATCAGTTTAGTTGTATAAATTAACAATAGTGAAAGTCTTTCAGGTAGCACCCAACAGAGTTCCCCACCACAAAGCTGTACAGTTCATTGAAACAGGCATCTTTTCTCTATTCCAATTAAGAGATAAAGAGACCATGAAGAATGAACTTCTGAAGAGTTAAGCTGAAGTAAATGCGCCTTTACATTGCAATGTCTTTTGTTCACCAAAAGTTGTTCAGGAGACTGTTGCATACACACACGCTCACAGCAGTTCTCATACATTTTATCAGACAGTGTCATATCCCATTGGTCAAACAGCACCAGGGCTAACACAACATGTGTGATAAAATTTGATTTCCTTGGGCTTACTGGTGTCAACTTTTGAAAACAAAATCTTGTGCTAATTTCATGCCGTGCCCAAGGCCACCAAGATAAAAATCCATCCTTAGAAAATGTTCATATAATTCTTTCTTTAAACAGTCATTTTCTTCAGGGATAAAAATGTCTCTGTAAAAGATGGATATAAGATCAGCTCTGACGTGATACAGGCTTGTACCATAGACCAAGACCCCTTTTAATGCATAAGAAGTTGCTGATTTGTCTTTTTCTTAGCTTTAAAACAAAGGAGGAAGAACAGGAGAACTAAACCTCAGGATGCAACACCTGAAATTGATAAACATCTTCATCACTTAAGAAAACGTCACCTGGCACAGCTATGTAATCAGAGGACACCTTGAATGCTCTTCCTTTCGCTTGCAACTTGTTCATCTCACCTCCGTGGCAGAGCTGTGAGAAACCTTAGTCTGGAGCAATTGAAATTTTGGTAGCACAGTGTCTTCAAAGCTGGTCTTCAGAAGATACAGTCAAAATCTGTTCTGGCGGAATACCTAAATTGCAGACTCATCCCTGAAAGCCTTAATTTGGTCCTTTCATGGTCATTGAAAGCCAGAAAATGTTGTACCAGCAGGAATTTCATCCTCTGCCTTGCAGAAGCATAACATGTTCATTTCTGAACTTTTGATCTTCTCCATTTTGTGTGGAGAGAAGTAACTTTTCTCTCTAAGGGAAGAAGTATGTTCAGCCCAGTGCACACACAAGGCTCTCACAGGCTCTGCCTGGCAGATATCCACTTTGTGGATTGTGAAGAAATTAGTGAATCTAGAGAATCAACAATGTTAATAAGAACTATCATTGTGAAAAACGTGAATTTTTAATGTAGTTGAGTTAGTGAGTACAGGTTTTAGCCTACCCATTGCCAAGATGAACTTAGCCTTTAAAGTCTTCTAAGCTTTTTATTAAAAATGCAATAAAAGACTAAAATCTGCCCAAACCTTTGAAATAAAAGTACTCAGGGACGCTTTCATTTGAATATCCTTTTACTCCCTTTCCTTTTGTTTATTAAAAATGTGTATAAGGAGACCCTGATGTGGTGAAAAAAAAGATAATAGTTGAAATTGGCTGCAGCTATTTTTGCTGCTATCTTTGTGCTCAGCAGATGAAAGGGACATAATAAATGGAGGGAGAGAACTCCCACTAAGATGGAAAATACAACTTACCTTTCAAATATGGATTCCTACTTTAAATCTGATAGCTGAAAAATTGTTTTAGGAAATTTTCCTAACCAACCAGAGATGCATCAAACTTCAGTCAGCTTTAGGATGTGTTTAGGATCTTGCTTCTAACCACTTCTCTGTTTGCAGCAGTCCATGCAGTCTTGGTCAGACACAATGACGAAGGAAAGATTGAAGGAACTGGAAACTTGTGTTCTAGCTGTCATTTCAGACTTGGTCAAAACAAGTGGAAGCAACGATATCATCAGTCTGTCTCTGACCATTATATCACAAAGCATTTGGTCTGATTAGGTAATCTCTCAGGGTGAGAATAGTGTGTGTCCAGTCATGTAACAAGCAGTCCCTGGTTCTCATTGACCTTAGGCATTCTGTGATGAGCATAGCTACTCTCTCATATCAGCAGTAATCAGTGAAAATTTATGGATCCCTACAAAGGGCAGTGGGAAGACTATTCCATCCCCTATTTGTTTCGTACAATGATTAGGGCTAATTCCCAGCATGCCAGTTTCCGTTCAACATTCTTCCCCATCTCCAAATGTGACCTCAGCAGTCACACCATGAGCTCAACAGTTCTTTTTGTTTGGATCAATTATGCTTTGTCTTGTGCAATTTTCTGACTGAAAACAGTAATGCTGTACTGGAGGCAGTGGGGTTCATGCTAATGTGACCAGTTTGAAAAATTTCACACCACAAGATACTAAATTCCATGTTTAAAACAGGCTACTGTTAAAATACCATGTTTTGAGGATGACTGAGCAATTAGCATGTTTGCTTGTATCACTGAGAACTTATAATTTGTATCACTAAGTCTCAGATGACCAAATTTCGGCTTCTTCTCTGACCTTGCCTTTGAAAGGAGGAGCCTTTTAATTTTTGAATCTAAACCTCTGCTGCTGACTATTCCTACTTTTAACCAGGATACTGTTGCAATATCCCCAAGGTGGATACTTGTGTGCAGTCAGTCTCTGCCATGATCTGCCCTGACTATGCTAGATAAAGACTGTCCTCACTCATGTGGCTCAGCATGGTTGTAGGTTCCATGTCACCCGCTTCTCCACTGACGTTCAGTCAATTCCGTGTTGTTCATTCAATTCCATGCTGTTGTTGGTGGATAGCTCCTGTGACTGTAACCTTACACTCCAACCCAGTTGGAGCTCATCACAATCAGAGTTCCTGCAAAGGTTTATTGGATGTTTTCAGTTTCATCAAATCATATCGGAGACATTGAACTAGGTTGCCCAGAGAAGCTGTGGGTGCCTCATCCCTGAAGGTGTTCAAGGTCAGGATCTTTGAGCAACCTGTTCTGTTGGAAGGTGTCCCTCCCATGGCAAGGGGGCTGGAACAAGGTGGTCTTTAATGTCCCTTCCAACGCAAACCATTCCATTATCCTATGTTTCATTCCAAGTTAGAATGACCAAGGCTAGGTAATAAGGAAAGTAGTCAGTAAAACAGAGTAACATCAAAACTAAGCAAAGAAAAGGCAATATAAGACCAATGATTGTCATATAGTGGATTAGTGTCTACTGAAGGCCAGAAATCCATGATTTAGTAAGTCATCTGAAGTGGATGCACTGAAATTAGTATATTCTCTCTGCCCCCTTGCAAACTACAAGATGTTCATACTCTAAAAACTATCATCACAGTTTGCACTAATGAGCACTTTCTAATGATCTCAACAGATGAAAGTCTGAAAGTACTTTGGAGAGAGCTCTGCTGCTTTTCAGTAAAGGCGATCCTTCCAGATCACTGTTGAGGCATATGGACAGCATAGCAGACAAAAACCTTCTGCAACAGCTACTGCTGCATCCCATTTGAGTGCATAGACAGACATCTAACTTCTTGATATGTCACCCCTGCATGTTTCATAGTTATTCTGGGTCTCCTTTTGAAGAACATTAATAATAATAAAATTTCTAAGTTCTTTGGCAAAATGTTGTCTGAAGAAGAACAAAACCATATTGGGACTGAGCTCTGAGTAAGGGAATCCCAAGAAAATCTAGCTTGTGATCACTTCAGCACACACATTTGTAAATGATCTGTTGAATTTATTTTAGAGAAAAGCAAAATGTACAGAATTGGAAAAGAAATCAGTTCTTTTTAAGCACGAGCAAAATACTTTTCTGCTGTCAAAATATCTCTTCCTTATGGACACAGAGAGGAAATTGAAATAGCCCAGAGAAGAATCCTTCTTAGGAACTTCATTTAATACATTAGGAATTGTTTCTTTTCTGGGAAGCTTTAACACACATCCCAGAAAGCACAGAGATTCAATTAAGCTTCAAAGAGAAAAATATAATCCTGAACTTTGGGATATTTATTTTTATTCAACAAATCTCCGCTCCGAGACTGAAGCCTGACAATACCTGGCATTTCATGTCCTGCTATTCAACAACAAGAGACAGTTTAAAATAGAGTTCATAATAATAAATAAGTGGAAAGTTGACAGGAGTACAAAAGTAAATCACAGCCATAGATGAGATGCTTTAGACACAATGTGGTGGTCAGTCCCTAGCATTTAAGGTAAGGATGAAAATAGAGTATAAATACTGTAGAAACTAGAAACTGATAAAAAAGCACTACAGCAGTTTAATGGAATTTCATCTCACAAAATTACAACTTCCCAGACAGGAACTGGAAGGCCTTTATGCAAATATGCAGCAAGCTGGAATTGCACTTAGAAGTGAGATATTTTCTTAAAAGACATCCCAACTGTACCAGTGTACATTGTGCAGCTAATTGTGTACACTGTGCTCCTGTTCTCACTGTTACTGTTTCTGCCAAGAATCCCGTTGTGCTAGATCCTGTGTGCTTACAGAGCTACAGGCTCAGTCTTGGAGGACAGACATACATCAGTTTAGGTATATTACTGTTCCAAGCCCCTTCAATACTCATTCTGGAGATGGAGGGTGGGTGCCTGGGAAGTTGTGGACACAGCTCCTGGATCTGCTTAGCACCAGGTGAGGAGCTACTCTGTGGACTATTTATTCATCTCCAAATTAGGCATGTCAGAGGCACCCTGGTTCCTGATTTGGATCTCCAGAGAGAAGTGAGACCTAGAAGGGGATTTGCAGAAGCCTTTCACTTAAACACAAAGCTGTTTATGCCAGCAAAGAACTAAATACCAGGAGAAAAAAGAGGGGAAAAAGCTGAAGTGGGGTTAATCTTTTGTGTCTTGTGAAGGGCCAGAGATGGGTCCTTTCTTTTATTAGGAATTTCCAACAACCCTTCTCCTAGATACATCTCAACCTCTTAGAGTGAAAACTCTCTCTTCTTCTGTTCTGAATGTGTTTTATACCTCCCTTGTGCATACCTAGTGTTTCCTGCAAGTGCAGAGTTAAAGCTGTCCCTTCTGCACGTGTATTGAAGACCTGTAGTCAGTCCTTCTTCTGCAGAGCTGGAAGGAATCAGCATTCAGGTGAACTCAGGTGTCCTGGTTAGGGTCACTCTCTAATCCAGGGTATGCATTGCCCAGTGCAGGCATTCCAGGATGCTCCTCAGAGTTTCGTGTTCAAGAGGTGAAAATTCAGGTGTCCAAGTCACATTTCAAAGCCATTGCTGAAGGTCAGTGTTCTTCATCATGAGGGATGATAGCAAAGCTGATGGATTCATGTTCAGTCTCTAGAGAGCATCCTTTAATCTTGATTTCCTCATCCATGGAAAGAAAATAAATAGCTATTACCTTTCAGTTATAGTCAATTTACTGAGCTGTGTAAAACATGTTGAGGCCCTTGGGTGGAGCATTATCTCAGTACCAAAAGTTTAATTGCACTCATAAAAGAACAGGTTTTATATTTATAGACATAAAAAATTATTATTATTTCTACATTAGTAATATTTACATATTTGATGTATGCTTTAAAAATAGGTAGATGATTTGTTTAAAGTCATTAAATTATGCAGACGTTGCTTTCAGGACATGATGTCTGGAGGTAAAAACATATGTCCCTCAATTCATGACATGGACAGAACTTGAACAGTCATTCCTTGTTCGCTACTGAACCGGGATGGTTTTCAGAGGATTTCATGCTACAGATCTGCTACTGGTAATGAAAGAAAATCCACACCTCTCCTCAAGTTTTTTCTTGCTCCCTAGTTTGATCCTTTCCTTATAAAATTTGTAAAAAGAATGGTTTTAAAAGCTAATGTGCTTTATGTCTTCTTCTGTAACAGCACAGGAGTTCATGTCACTACAGAGTTATCAAATCACAGGAATGAGAGTTTCATAACACTGCAAAATGTGTGTCGTTATGAAGAATGTCATTAGCACTTCACTGCTGTCTAAATCATGCTGATCATGCACCTTCTGGTTTTTTCATCTATATCTTTATATTTCTTTCTTTTCTCAGATGCTCCCCATAAATTACCTTCTAAAGCAGGTTGTGAAAAGGCTTAGCTCCTCACCAAACTCAGCCTTTTAGCTCTGTGCAGTGCCTCTCCTGTGTTTCTTTTCTGGAAACAAAAATCTGTCTGAGGATGGAAATAGCCTCAAATGAGCCAACTTGAAATGGGAAAATCCCGGTTAAGGCAGATTTTTAATTATTAAATTTTCTATTAATATATTGAAGGTCAGTGGAACTGACCCAGTTTTCAGGAAGCTCTGAGCAATTTCACCTGATCTTATATTTTAGCACTAAATCCATATTTATTAAAGGATTTAGCAGACAGGTCAGAAGCAGCTAAATCTCTGATTCTGCATCACATGAATGCTAAAGAAACATTTTCATCTGCATTGCTCTTCTCTGAGCTGGAAAGCTTTAAATTGTTGTCAAGCCAATTTAAGGATTTGTGGGGGGACAGGGGTAAACATGTAAAAATGGATTCACTAGAAATGAAGCACAAATTAACATCATTATCCCTTTCCCAACTCCAGTCTTTAATGTCATGTGAAAATAATATGAAATTCTGAATGATGCCATTTCCTGTGTTGGGGGCTCCTGTGTCTGTTCCATCAATTAAAAAGGGCCATGAACAAAGCACTGCACTGGTGGATTAGTGTTTGATAGGTTTCTTTTTCCACTTTTCTTCTGAAATATCAAAGGCAACATAGCAGACTTTTTGTTCTTAAGGGGACAGATTTATGTCAGTTTTTCGCAGGATATTAAAAAAAAAAAAAGAGAAAGAAGCAGGTACAAGTTTTTTATTTGTATGAGTAATTGCTTTAGTATTCTAACTTCTGAAGTACTATTAATGGACTGTGACCTCATTATACCTGACACGGTGCAAATGCAGAACAAAAAGGATAATCTTGGCCTCAGATAGTTGAGATTCTTAAACTTTAAGTGAACAACAGAGAGAGACATGCTGATGGAGACAGAATAAAATTCCACTACAGTTTTCATCAACACACTGTGGAGAAGTTAAGGCACGTCAGCAGCCACTGTCAGGATTTTGGATAGGATTCAAGATGGATTAGGATTTTTAAGACAGCCTTGAGGAATTCAGAGGCACTTCTAACAGACCAGAGGGAAATCCCTCCCCTAGTCGTGAGGAGATAATGAGAAAAAGAAAAAAAAAAAAAACATTTGTCTAAAAACTAGCCAGCAGGCTAGAGCTCGAAGTCTGAGCTCTTAGAATCACAAAATAGTTTGAGTTGGCAGGGACTTTAAAGGTCAACTAGTTCCCACCCTCCTGCCATGGGCAGAGACACCTTCTACTAGACCAGGTTACTCTGAGCCCCAATAACAGGCTGGTTCCTGGTGGGGATCAGCAGTGATGAAACAGAGCAGGTCCTGGAACTGAGGATGAGTCATTTATTTTTTGATTATTTGCATGAAAAATAAGCAGAATCATGTTGGAATGGAATTACCCTTTTCTAAGAATAATGTTTATAGTAACCTAAGACCTCTGGTTGAACTACCCCAAGCTCAACAATGCCTTGAGCACTGTCTGTGTCAGAAATTCCCATGAAAGAGGTTTCAAGTGAACTGTCCTCTGGAACTCTCTCTCTTTTCTTCTTGACCCACGGAGGGCAATTAAGCTCAATTCAGTTCTTCAGGTAAGACTGACATAACATGAGGTAAGATTCAGGCAATGCAAGACCTCACTCCAAGGCAATAACATGACAAAACCCCGGATGGGAACATTGATATGAGCATGATTCCTTAGAAAAAAAGTCTGCCTTCATGAATCAGTTACCATCCATCAGTGCCCTCTGGTAAGTACAAGCATCAGGGGGTGAAATACAGGGTAATACTCAAAGTCCAGGTGTTTCTCACAGAGGTGCTTGGCTTGATTGTACTTTTTGAGGACAGTAGGCCTCATATTTGCTCTTAGAATTGAGCACCAGATTTACTCAGAGGATCCCCTCTCTTCAAGGAACTACAAACAGCTTTGAGAGCTGTACTGTGAGATGAGGTAAAACACAGTGCACCTCTAGGAAAGGATAAGGAGTGGCTAAGCTGTTCATACAAACACTGGGTGAGATTAAAGATGAAAGGAAATATTTAGTCACCTTTTGGGAACAGCTGGTGTGAAAATATTTAACAGGCAGGTCTTTTATGCACAAGCAGAGCATTCTAACTAAGCTTAAATAGGCAGGAGCAATATAGTGCAGCTGGCCAGTCTGTGAATACTGTAATAGGAGAATTAAAAGCTTTCCTTCTCATTTGCTCACGCAGCTCAGATGGTAGCTACTCATGTCCTATAATTCTAACAACAGAATTGGGAAATGTACCAAAAAGTGCTTATAATAAGAACAGAGGTGACAAATTCTGTCCCTTGGACTGAATGACAAAGCAATGATTTTCCTGTCCTTTTCTGTAAAACAGCTGTAGCTGTCTTATTCTGTCCAAAAAGACATGTATTTAAGTGGAAGCTTAATCTGAAATCCATTTTGATCATTTCTTTGAGTGCCAGCAGAAAAGTAAAAGCTACTCTGACTATTTAATCACCCATTATAAACCTGTGAGCATTTAAGAGGGCTGTGTTGTAAAGGACAAGGCCATATAGCAGGCTGTGTGTTGTAAGGCTATTTAAATTGTAGGGTACCCATCTACCTTTAAACTGGCAGCTAAATGGAAGATTTAGTTTTGAGAGTTCCTGGCTCCTGGTTCCCTGTCAGAAATAATTAAACTACATTTTAGGGAGACTGTCATAAGTAGTTTGCTTCACAAGTGTTTTTCACAGCTGAGAGTGTATTACAGCTCTTGGGGCCTGGAAATCCAAACCACCTTACCCATTATATATGAATTATATATTCGTAATCTGGAACCTGCATGCTTTTATTTGCATGGGTGGTGGTTTGGCTGGGGTCTCAGCTGGGTGGGAGATGAAACCCAAAATGTTCCCAGCATTCCCGTTCTGGGTTAGCCTAAGAGCTGTTTGTTGATACCATGCAGTGCATATCCCTGACCCACGTGTGCAAGACTATTCCTTGGCAGCATGTTTTCTGAGAAATATTTCAGTCAAGATGTAAATGTCCCAGGGGATTTTCCATCCTTTTTCATAGGAATGGCTGCACAGAGACTGCTTTTCAGAACGTGGTTTTTTTTCTCTCTTCACCATTTTTGAATGCACTCCATTATCCTAGTTTGACACCTTTAAATCACTCCAGGAAGGCTTCTGACTGTCACTATTCTTATTATCTCTGGGTTTTTTTCCTCTACCACCAATGTGTAGACATCTGACATTTCCATCTTATCTATAGGACACAAGACTGCATATTGGGACATCAAGGAGGTCATGTGCCTGTCTCAGAGTTCACATTTACCTGTGGATCCATCGCTTTCCTTCTTTTTGCCTTGGTTACTTTAACTGAAAAGTGCTGCTTGTGAGTCAGGGGAACCCTCGGTATCCTGTATCCATACAGGCTTGGGGATGACGGATTGAGAGCAGCCCTGAGGAGAAGGACTTGGGGTGGACAAAAAGCTGGACATGAGCTGGCAATGTGCTCTTTCAGCCCAGGAAAGTCAGTAGTACCCTGGGCTGTATCCAAAGCAGTATGGCCAGCAGGGTGAGGGAGGGGATTCTGTCCCTCCACCCTTGTGAGACCCCACCTGGAGTGCTGCATCCAGCTCTGGGACCCAGTTGTGGGAGTCTCCAACACAAGAAGAACCTGTTTGAGCAAGTCTAGAGGAGGCCACAAAGATAATCAGAGGACTGAGGCACATCTGCTATGGGGACAGGCTGAGACAGTTGGGGTTGTTCAACCTGGAGAACAGAAGGCTCTGGGGAGACTTTATTGTGGTGGCCTCTTTACTTCTTAAAAGGGGCTTATAGGAAAGATGGGGACAGACATTTTTATAGAGCCTGTAGTGATAAGACGAGGAATGATTGTTTTAAACTAAAAGAGGGTAGATTTAGACTAGATATAAGGAAGAATTCTTTTACAAAGAGGGAGAACAGGATATAATGGAAGTGTGAAGTGACCAAGCTGGCATCCTCTGGATTGCTTGGTAAACAGGGAGCAAGAAAAATTACAACTTACTTGATATTCTGGGATCAAAGTTCAATGGTTATTAATAAAGAATGTAAACTAATAACCAGAGAAGAGATTGCAATCTAACTAGAGTAGCCCTATGATAAAGGTGTGCTAGAAAGCACCAGAGGCTACAACAATAATTTTTGGAGTTCAGGCTTAAACACCAGTACTCTCAGACGTACTTTCTCAAGGTATCTCTTCTCAGCTTGCTGAAATTTTAGCAGCATAAATCTAGCTTTTGATTTTTCATCTGCTGTTTACTTTATTCTTCCCCAGACTTTGTTCATCAGGTCAGCCAAGGAGAGACAAATTCACTTCTTTTTTTTTTTTTTAGTGCAGCTTTACTGCTATATTAACCAACTTAAAAGTCCTGTGTGTTCATCACCACCCTGACTGGCCCACGCTCCATTTCAATGCTGTCTGGCAGTTGGGGAAAAAAGTAGAAAACACATATCTGGGCTGCAGCCCTTCAGCAAGTCAATCATTGCCCTTCCCTTATGCTCCTGTCAGGTACTGTAGTATGACATTACCTCCCTCACAGCTAGGAGCTGTGAAAACCTGTGTCGCAATGCCAGATGCAAAGTAAAAACTTCTGACAGCAACTCGAGCCCTCCCTCAGCTGTGCCTTTATTGTTTATATTGTAATTTCTACTTGCTTCCAACAAATCTTACATTAGATTCTGTTACGTCTCAACAGCAAGTGGTGTGTGCACATGCTCTGTTTAAGTACCCAAGATACCCAAATACTTTGGCAAGTTCGACTCTAAATGATACAGAAAAGTCCCTGAGTGCCTTAAGCCAGTTTGAACTCCAAAGTTCTTTCACTGGAAGACTTAAGCATATAGGACTAAATGTTGGAGGAGCTTTGGAGACATCCACAATGCTGCAGTAAAAAGAGTCTTATTGGAAACTTTTCTACCACCCTGATCTTTTTAGGAAGCAGGAGCTAGATATTGTTTTCATGTCACATTTGAAAAGTGAGGTGTTTTCTACACATGCAAGGCATTACTGTTGCTCCTATCATAATTACCGTTGTCCAAAGAACTCTCTGGTCCTTGGAGACCGGAGTCCATTTCATCATAAGGGGCTGAAGACCTTGCAGCTCTCTGCTGTGGTGCACCGCTTTCCTCCTGGAGCTGAAGTGGTCTGGCCCTATATCAGGAGCATATCAAAAGTTCTTGAACAGCCCAAGTGTCCTGTAAATGGGGTATTAATAAGCAAAAGACTAAAAGCAACTTAAGTGTGGCTGAATTTAAGTCAGGTATGATGTTAATCCAGGCTGAGGAGTTTTGAATATTTTGTATGCAGCCAGTGATGCAGAGAAAAAATGTGCTTCCAGCCCAGTCCTGCTCAGCATTTCTTTTGTTCACATGTCCATGTCCCCAAAAAGAACTGTGTCCTTACCCTGTAAAATCTATAAAATAGCTCAGTGAAGCAGAAGGCTTGAGATCAAAACATCTGGGAATTTAGAAGCACCAGGCAGAAGTCAGAGAAGACCTCATAGGCTGAAATACTGTGAATTGCCTCTCCTTCCGTTAAGGGAGTGTAGTCAGTGTTTATGAGAGATGGAGAGTAGCAGACAAGTAGTGAGTCTGGAGAAGAAGAAATAGATTAATTTCATTTCATCTGCAGTGCTACACTGCATCAGTATTTGGGCTTTGTTTTTTTTCATTGAAATCAATCCTGTGTAGTAATGGTGGTAACAGGCACTTTAACACCTGACTCATGGGTATCTCTTCTCCACCAAGTTTCTGTTTTTCCAGACAAATGCAGTGTAGATAAAAACACAGTGTCTCCCAAATTCATGTCAAGGCTATGCCAGGTTTTAGACAAAAGTCTAGTGGTGAGCAAAAATATTATGCCTGTGTCCTCAGGCCTACTGGGACTCAGGGAGGTTTGGGAAGGCCATCATCCCTGAAAAGGCAAGGTCCTTTGCATTTTGGAGGTAAGTACCAAAATATCCAGCTGTGACTGTGCTGCCATTAACTCTGATAAGACTTGAGAACAAGCACCATCCTATCAGCTCCAGGGCATGTGGCTCACAAAAGGTATGGTTGTACCTCTGAATGCCTGGAAGGGGATTTTTAATGGGATGATAGGAGAACAGGGACACAGATTCAGTAGAAACAGCGATATTCTTTCCTAATTTCAAAGCGAGAAGAAGGATTTTAATGAATCCCGTCCCAAGAATCGTGGTTTAAGAAGTCATAAACAGGCTTTGCCAGCACTTAACTTTAGCATCAGGAGTTTACCAGCACATTGTTTCCACACTTAACCAGATTTTAATTAAATGTGACTTCCGTTCTGCTTGTTGGAAGAGCCTTCTCCTTTGGATTTGAGCATCACAAAAGCTTGAGGACTGCAAGAGAATTAGAAAGCAAATAGGAGGATCAATCACAGCAGACCCTTGGAATCCATGTCCATCTCTTTTCTGTAATATACTTATTAGATTCTTATTGTCAGGAAGGATTAGTGTTATGAGCTCTAGGAATTCCTTTCATTGCCCCGTAAGGCGAGGTAGTGAAGTGTGTCTGCTTTTCGTAACAATAACACTCTGTGTTTTGCCCTCTCCCTTTTCTCTCTCCACCCATATCCCCTGGTCTGTGTTGTGTCCTCTCCCACAGAGATTTGTGCAGCAGACTGCGGAGGACATGGCATTTGTGTCGGAGGCACCTGCCGCTGCGAGGAGGGCTGGATGGGCACAGCCTGTGATCAGCGAGCGTGTCACCCACGCTGCAATGAGCACGGCACCTGCCGGGACGGCAAGTGTGAATGCAGCCCGGGCTGGAACGGAGAGCACTGCACTATTGGTAGGGAGAAAGAAAACCCGACTCCTTTTAAGAGAATAATTGATGATCAGGGAGGAGAAAAGGCGCATGCTTAATTGAATATGTGTGACTTAGTGTAGCATGAGCACCTTTGTTCTTGGATTTCAAATTCTGACATCATACATTTTCATGTGGGAACAAGACAAAATGTCCTTTCATTTGTTGGTGACATGGCTATATATGTATTTTTATTATCAGACATGAAGTACACCTATCTGGTGTTTGACAAGCCTTTAAATGTCAGCTAGAAGCTTTTTTTAAAAACATCCCACTTTACCTTTCTTGAGAGGTCTTTCTGTGGCCTCCAAGACTCCTCTGTACTATGGTGACAGCAATTTTAGAAACATGCATCTGATTTTAAGTTTTCTTTCCTTTTATTTGCTACATTATTTACACTGTCACTTTGCTTGCCAGTATAAAAGAGGAAACTGCAGTCAGATGATTTCTGGCTGGTATTTAACTCTGTCTTGCTTATCCCTTGTCTGTTCTGCTAGCTTTTCTAACCATTTCACTTCCCTCTTGCTTTGGTTCTGTATTCCTCATGTGCCTGGCACTACTCATGAGCTCTCTTCGTCATATATTTTATTATTGATGTTGTTATTAATAAGCCAGCAATATGCCTAAATCATGCAAAGGGGTTCAGTTCTCATATTAAGCAATTTGCAGCATCATTCATGAACTGCCTTGGCTTCACCTTTCTCCTTCTCTCACTTAACTAATTAATGCATTTTCCCTTCTTCCTTCTTTCTGACTGTCATGCATTCAGCCTCTTCAGTTCCCTTTCTGTAGTCATGCTATAAAATCAGTAACCTTAAACTCCCCAGATACCTTTTATTGTATATTAATAGAAAACTAAATTAGTGAATCCAGTTCTATTCTCAATAATGCCTGTGTGGACCTGAAAAAATTCAGTTGACTTTAGAATAATTGTTCTAGAGTGAAAATTTTCTTCCAGTTCATTTTATTTTAATAAGTTTCTTCTAAAGACAGGAAAATTTAACTCTGTTGCTTTCATGATAACTGAAAATCACACTACATCAAGACTAGCCACTAGCAATACATGGGCAAGTATCAGCATAGTTATTGTGTGGATTATCAGCTTAGTTATATGAGGCATCACTGCCTTTGCTTGAACTCCAGGTGCATTTACAAACTCAAAGACAGGAAATGAAGCCTGATCTCAGTATTTTAATTTCAGTATCCTAATTTCAGCATTAGGATAATGGTACAAACCAGATCTGTGGCTCAATTCTTCTTATCATTTATTTATGCTAATGTCACCCTATCACATTATGGTCTCCATATGCATCCCCCTAATGAAAAATATCTAGCTTTTAAAACTTCCTTTGTCTCATTAGACGTTGCATTCTGCTTTCTTGTCAATGCCCCTAGCAGCTTTCATTTCTTTTCCCAAGAAAGGGATTAAAAAAACCACCTTTCTTAAATGACTTTAAAATGAAAAGAGAGCAGTCCTTTGTTAATTGAAATCCTCTGTTTCTATAATATTATTTTATAGCCTTTTATTCAAGCAATTGGATTTGGAAAGCAACACAGATTCGTGAAAGGGTTTAAAAAAAAAAAAGTTCGGCAAAAGCCCCAAATCCAGGGGATAGTTTTATATGGAACTTATTTATGCAGGGAAAAAAAAAGCCTGATTCATACCCTTAGTGCCATTTTATTAGTTCTGCTGTAAAACCAAAATGCCATTAGTTCAGTATATGATAATTCTCCACACAGCTGATATGCCCAGACTGTTTTCAAGCAACAAGCTTTTATCTTCCATGGTAATGAAATTTATTTGTAGTATTCCTCACTCTAACTATAAATGTTATCATGGTGAAGGCCAGCACTGCAATGCAGTCAGCACTGAGATTTTACTGGTGCACATGCTCATTTCATTACCTTCCTGTTGCAGCACTGCCTTGGTTTAGGAATCATTCTTTGATACTTAGTGTGTTGGAACAATTCTGTTTCTTTTCACTTTCCCCCTTCCTCATCTTCTTTCATGGTGATTTAGCAACAAATTTTTACATAGTCTCCTGCCTCTGAAGCTATAAACACTATTTCCTACAGAATATTTCATTGATGAATGTGTAGAATGTAAAGGAGATTTGGCAAAGTTGTGAATATCCCAGAAAATTGAATAGCTTTAGCAGGAGTAATAAGCTAGTTATGTTGTCACAAATGAAAGGACATTGACTTGGAATTACATTAAGTCTGTGGAAAGCATTCCCCTTGTCCTTGTGTAATTTCCCTGCATGGCAGATTGTTCTGTTGATGGTAATTCCGTATATGTCTCTGTCATGGCCCGGTTTGCTTTAGCACTGACAAGCATAAGACCCTATTGATGCTTTACCAGTATTGCCGTGTGTGCAGGTAACACGGTAGAAGTCGACGATACCAGTAAGGGACACTTCTCCATTTCCTGTTGAGCATGTGTGAGAATAAGACATCCTTTTGTTTTGTAAGTCATAGGAGGCTCTTTCTTATGGTATTCAAGGAACTCTGATCCCACTGGATTGATTTTGTTTGCTCCTACAAAAAGTTGTGTCACTGAATGTACTATCTTGATTGCTCACATTCAGAGATTTCATTAGAGTTACCCCAGTTAATTCCCGACTAGGAGATGGATGCAGAAGCTTGCATTCATCATCCCAATTCAGCAAACTTAGTGCAGGAGAGTAGAGCAGAAAGTTGATTATCCAGCTGCAGGAATCCTGAAATGCAGCAGAAGGGTTTGGTCAATTTCTGAAAGCAACAAAACACACCATGACAACAGTGTCAGCGCCAGTGCCACTCCTGCGATGGATTCTCCAGCATGTTCCAAATTCATCCCTAGTTAGAAACATTGCAGGAATTCAAGTTTCTTCTGTTCTGGCCCAAATTACATCCAGGGAGCGTGGTGGGTTTTATGAGCATTGAGTTTAAAGATGAAATAAATCCTCTTACTGTGGGCTCTGAAAGGCTAAATTACAGCTCAGCTCTGTAGTAGGCTGCTCTAAGGGTTTGCCTCGCAGGAAGCAGCACAGAAAATTTCCTGGGTTTAATAAAGAATCATAGAATCACAGAATGGTTTGGACCTTAAAGATCATCTAGTTCGAACCCCACTGACATAGGCAGGGAACCTTTAACTAGACTAGTTTGCTCCAAGCCCCATTCAATGTTGTCTTGAACACTTCCAGGGATGGGGCATGCACAGTTTCTCTGGGCAACCTGTGGCAGTGCTTCACCACCCTTATAGTAAAAAATTTCTTCCCAATACCCAATCTGAACCTATCCTCCTTCAACTTAAGGCCATTCTCCCCTGTCCCATGATTACAAGCCCTTATGAAAACTCCCTCTCCAGCTTGTATGACTCATCCAGGGTTATTTAGAAAAATAATGGCAGAGAGGGCTTCCCTGCATGGTGGAGTCGGGATAGTCACTATCCTTGAACAGCCTGGACACAAGACCAAAGCCATCTCTGAAAATTCAGTTGCTGCAGCTGAGTACTCCAGAGTCTCTGGAGCGCTGAAGGACCAGCAGTTAAGTCTCCAAATACTCCACAGTCTACCTAGCAGTATTTCAAAGCACCCTCAGTGCCTAATCCCCATTGATCTCCGCAAAAGCTACATATTTAACTCCTTTAGGAAATCTGGTCCTGGCACACATGGGTGATGTATGCAATAACAATGCCCAGACAGACAGGCAGACAGCCTGTTCCGCCTCGGCTTCTGCTTACGGCGCCATCAGCCTGGGGTTTGTTTTACATAGCAAAACTGATTTTTCAGAAATCTGCCCCTTTAAGTTTGCCTTTCATCAGTCCTCTTGCATAAATAATCACGCATGTTCTGAATAGCTGAGGTTGTAATCAGTGCCTCTCCTTTTCTGCTGGAGCAGCTGGAATCCAGACAAGGCACTTTACAGGTGGATCCTGGTCTCTCTCCCCCAGCTTTCTAACACATCACTTGTGCCCTTTGAGTCCATAAAGCAACTCAGTCCATGCATGGCCCAAAAGAAAAATAAGCCTACCAATGTCTGGGTAAGGCTCTTGCTACCTTGTAGATGTGGTGCTGTGGGACAGGGTTTAGTGGTGGACCTGGAAATACTGGGTTAATGGTTGCACTCGATGACCTTAGAGGTCTTTCCCAACTTTCATGATTCTGTGATTCTACCCTCTGCCCAACAGTCAGTGCTCAAGCATCCACAGCAGAAGCTGAGCTGTGTGTGACCCTCTGGCACTCACCCTGCCTGGTTGAGATGGGTACCTTTGGGCAAGAGAAGACCATGGTTATAGCAGTGGAAAATACACCCTTGCTGCTTTGTTCTGACATGATCTTGAATGAATCTGAAGGTAATCTGGCCTTAAATAGTTTGGCAGCATATTTGCCAGTAAATATTAAGCACAGATGAAGTTCAAAGACAGTGTTTTCCCTGACCCTATAGCATAAATTTCTTATGCCATCGCTGGTTCAGCAATGGCTGTTTACTTTCTCCTCTCCTTCACATTTGTGTGATCTCAGTTTAACTCCAGTGATTTCCCTGAGGCTTTGTCCACTTCACCTCATAGGAAAGATAAAGGGAAAAAAAATATTTGAAAGATGAAGAAAGAGAGTGTGGTGGGAAACAAGGCCTTCTCCAGGACCTGCCTGTAGCATCTCTCACTTCTCTCTTTCCTCCTTCCCTCTCTGTGAGCCAAGAGAACTATTCGTTTTTGTTCCCACTGTGTTCCAGACAAAGCAAACCAAGTTAGCTCAGGCTGGTGAAACAGGGGGGCTTTCACACTAAAAAATGGTCACAGGAGCTTCTCCCATAGCAGTTCAGAAGTGGCTTCCAGGAGTAGGGTGCTGACATGGAGCTGAGTGTGGTGGTGCCTTGGAGCTGAGTGTGATGTTGCCTTGGAGCTGAGTGTGATGTTGCCTTTAGGTACAGAGGACACCTTAGAAAAGTAGCTTTTCTTCTAAACTCCTGCATAATTTCTGTGTGTCCCACATGCCCACAGGGTTTCCAAAGGAGTGTCTGTAGGGAGTAAGTTGATGTGTAATGCCAGAAGTATAGCCTGTATGGGTTTAGAAAAGAAAGATTCCTGCCACTCCCATAGAAAGCCCCATTATTTTTCAAATTACAAAAAAACATTGATACGTAACTGACACATGGTTGGCATTGGCAGCTGCCTCCACTGCCATCAGCTGCACAGTGACTGCCTGAGTTAACAGGTTGGGCTGCTGTGGATGTCAAAATCCAAGAAATACATTCCTAGGCTTCAGCCACCATCCAAGCAGATGGTGATGCTGTGCTTCCTGCATCGCTCCCACCACATCAACGTGATTAATTCACCTCTTAGCCAAGCCTCATAACTGCCCCACAATAGATGAGCTCTCACAGCCCTCTCTGTTTACTGACAATAGTTCCTAGATGGATCCATTACATTCACAGGATGGAAAAATAATGCCTGTGAGGGGCAATATCTCCCAGGTGGACAGTCTGCCTGAACGAACCTGAAATAAAAACTTCTTCAAAAAGTACCAGGACACAGCTGAGACAGAGATTGCAGGGAACAGGCAAGAGAACAAGGGAAATAATGTTTGAGTAGGTACTGAAATAGTGAAATGCAAGACTCAGAGCCTCTCTTTTATGAATAGAGACCAGCTGGTGTTAGGACAGAGAGTGCCGCCTGCTGGCATGCACCAGGGCTCTCCAAGGCAGGACACCTGTCTTGGCCACCAGCTTTCTGCTTGACACCAGAAAATCAGTAAGAAGGTAGTTTTCCAAATTAGTGTTCCATGGGAATTGGGTATATGACTGCTCCCATGACATCTATAACTTTCTATTTTACTTTTTCTTTGGCCCTCCTTGAAATGAATGTAGTAATACTTGCCTATCTGGTAGAGTTGCCATGAAGTTAATTTAATATTTGTAAAGTAATTTGATCTGGGGCTAGAAAATGCTGCATAAATGCAATATATTACCATTAGAAAGATCCAGGGAAAAGCCTCTACCAGTATGGTAAAGTCACAGAACTGTGCCTTTTTGTGCGGAAAAATATAAGACAATCAGGTAAGGTGGAGGACTTCCAAATGTCTCTGATGAAATGCAAAGCAGTCAGTAAAGTGGAGGGAGACTTGCAAATGAGCAGAACATTGCAATATCCTGATATATATACACATATACATATATACCTATATATATAAACACATAAATATATATATAGAACTTTCCTGTTGTTCTTCCTGATCTTAATGAGCAAAGATGACTGGATGCCTTAACACAGCCTTCTAGAGCCATTTGACTGAGGAGTACTGTGCTCCAACCTTCTTCCTATTTTCTCTCCTCATAATCAAGGTTTTTCTTTTCATATCACAGCGAACTCTCCTTTGCCTTTCTAGCACCTGCACAGTCTCGTAGTAAGCCGCAATGCACTTATTCAATCCTACCTTAAATGTCCTGTCTTTTATCTCCCAAGCTCACTATCTGGATAAGGTAGTGAAAGGTATGCTCTTCCTTCCTATTTTTCCTATTGTCTTTGTGTTTCTTTTTAAAAAATGCACCATGAACATGCTGTGTTGAGGTTGCATCTCTTCCTCATTGTCACCAAAGTGGTCCCTAATGTCTGGATTGGTGAACTTTCCAGTCATTTAGGTAGGAAATGCCTCTGTAAGTGCTGTGACCCTGTGTTAACATTGTATGAGTGTTCCTGCCCATTTCCTTGTCCCTGCCCTCCCCTCCAAATCATCTCTCATCCTCACCCTTCCCACTCAGGTAAGGCAAGTCAGGAGAAAACAAGTGTCTGTGAATACAGCAAGAGCCCTGTACAGTGATGTGTTTTAATTAAATGTCTATGGTCCATTTTGTAACACAGGTGAGTGCATTTTCTGTGTGGAGTCTTCATGTTTTTGATCCACAACTGCCACGTCTTATATGGGAGCTTTAACTAATTGTATATTGGGGTTTTTTTTTTTTCATAATGCAAAAATATAATGATCCCAAAACCTCTGGTTGCATAAATCTGCAAAATCTGCAGAAATTCATGATGCTGCGTTGATGTACACTGCAACAAAATCCAACCTTATGCTCCTGTTTGTAATTGTAACATAAGTCTAGGAACCAGGTCTTTCTTCAACAAAAAAGAAAAGGAATGGAACTGTTAGAGAACAGAGATCATCTGCTGTTTTAAAAAAATCACAGTTATTTATTAATCAGAACAGCAAGCTAAACTACTTTAGGACTTTTTAATAGAAACAGACAGTTCCACAATGCACTTAGCTTTTGAAAAATACTGAAATAGCATGCATATGGTTAAATACAACAATCTGACAACAAATATGACTCAATTGGACTTAAATATTTTTCTACATGGCTGATTTGACTCTAAGAGCAGCACAGTGTTGACACCATGCAAGCATCATATGTTTGCTGGTTAAACACACCAAAAAATCAGATTGAACAAACCAATTTTTTTTATGTAGTATTATCCTTCTTTTCAGGTTTTGAGCAATCAAAAATAACAACTGTGAGAGGCTGAGGATGAAGAGCAGATATGCTCAAATATTGACCCTGTGAACAGCTAAAATGAAGTCTTTGCTATATAGGGCTTTTGTGGTGGGACAAGAAACATGGTTGCTCTACTGACTTCACTTCTCTGGGAGAATTTACAATTCAATGTTTTTCTTTTTTTCCATTGAGGATTATAGGCAGATTCAGGAACAACTGCAAATAGGAAAAATGTTTGAACAGACAAATATTAATGATGAGAAAATGTCCATAGTTTAAATACTTCCATCTTCAGTGTAATGCAGCCACTGGTAGCTGTCCTTGGACCCCTCTTTATAGATCAGTTGATTGTACAGTGGTAGTTAGTTTTCTCTCATTGCTTAGCACCCAAAAAAAAAAAAAACCATTCTTGACTTGATTTGAATTAGGAGGAAAAAGTGCATTCTCTTTCTTAGACCAGGGAAAGAGGGTCATTTATGAAGTAATCATGGTGGCATCCTCAGAGGAAGATATGGGCCATCACTAGGGAGCATGATCTGAACCTACTGTTAATGTTCCACATCTCAGTGTTGTGCATTTCAAAACCCCAGGAGTCCTCCTTTTCATGTCAGCTTGTAGTGGAAAAGGTTGCATCAAAAAAGTAGCAAATAAGCATTGAGGGCATAGAAAAGGTGAAAGATCAACTCGCAGAGCCTGGCAAGGAACCTTGAGTACTGATTTGCCCATTCAGTGGCCCAGTTTTTTTAACTAAGTCTTCTTTAGCTGTCATTTTTCCTCTAGGTAGCTTTTTGACTCACCTTTATGCCCAATAATAAAGACATTATATTTAGTGAGCATTTCAGTGGATAACAGGTTAAGCAACATACTAAGAATAAAAGATCGTCTCTTGCTATGCATGACTGCTTTTGGAAAGATTAGCAATAGCTGAAACATTAAAAGTACATGGTTTTTTACTTGGCTAACTGCATGGTGTGCATTTTTCAAAACTAAATTACTCATGCCCTTTTGGCTTTCTTAGTTATTCACATCTTTCTGGTTGAAATCCCTTCCCAGTAATCCTGTTGTCAAAGGGTGAGCCTGATTTACTGCTGAATCTTCCCTACAGCTTTACAATAAACCAGTCAGTCAGAGAAGATGTAGAATTGTTTCTAAATGGGAGGGCAAGTTTCAATAGCAAACATCAGCATAATTAAACCAAGAAGCTCTAACTAGACTCAGATAGAGTCTTCTAAACTGAGGCCTAATTAACACTGGTAATGCTTAAAATGAGAAGAGATGCCTATTATTTTAATAATAATTAAAAGAGGTGCTGATTTTAGAGAAAGCTTCTTCATCCAGAATATTATTGAATCTGATGGTACATCAGCGTAATTAATTTCTATTACTGAATATCAATTCTTACTCTTCAAAAATAATCATTAACCGCATTAACACTGTAGTGATGCATATATAAACAGCTAGTTTGAAATTTAAAGTTGCTGAACAGCATTAGAATTCAGGGCTGGCTGCAAGGTGTCTTCTTTGGGCTGCTCCTGACGCATGAGAGCAAGTGAGAACCCAGGATCTGACCAAAGCCAGTTCCCTCATTTGTACAGTTACAAGTGTAGGAGCTCTGGTCAGTAACTTCCTAACCTTCCTATTACAGGATGCATCCTATTAAGGATTTCTGGATTCCCATCACCACAGAATATCACGTGGCAGTTTTAGAGTTGAGTTGGTTTTGGGACACTTTACCAAGCTTTTGTAATTTGCAGGGATCAGGTGATGCTTTGCTCCTGACCTTTAGTCCCAGAGAAGCTTCTGCAGGTGGCATAGTGGTTGTTGTTCTTTCAGGCTTCAGGTGTTTGTATCTTCACGTTTTGCATTCAGCCGTGTCCTACTTGTCCCAGAGCTCAACCGCTGTCTGTGGGACTTGCTAAGAACATCCATCGGTGCCTTCTCACTGACAGTGAAGGAAAGATAATAAATAGCCTTTTCTTTTAAGTCTTATTTCAAGTGGCAGGGAGGTTTGCCTTGAAGAAAAATACCAGTAAATCTTGCTTATAATTGGACTAATTAGAGAAGGCTTTAACTGTACAGATCATTAAGAGCAGATTATTTTACCAACAATGTTAAAAATTGCAGGATAACTTCTGGTGACAGTCTCCTTTGACTCTGATACTCTTTGCTTCTCTATTTCAAAATTAACCCAGTTTTTATATTGCATCCCTGGTCTGTTCTCTCATTTGCATAGCAGACCTGATATCTTTATGAATGCCCTCCAGAATCTTTCAACAGCACTTACATGTCCTTAAGCTTGAAACTCACATAAGGGGTCTCCTCCCCCTTTTCCAAAAAAAGTCCTATTCATGTATTTAATTCTCTTAGTCACCCAAGTACAGTTAACACCACAAACAGGAATAATGGATCATTGGTGACTTCTAGCTATGAGAAATCAGAGCTGCAAGATTATGATGGTGTAAATCTCTGAGGATTAAGCCATCCTGCTGTGTTGACATTCAGAAGCAATTCAGAAACAAGATGATCCCTTTGCTTTATTCCCCAGCATGGGGGAAAGGAGAGGATAAAGTTTATTTTGTATCGTCTTTGCATCAAGTGCTTTGAAGTGTACTCTTTTTGGAATGAGGAATATTGTACCATCCTGTCTGTGTAATGTAAGTGATGGTCAAGTCTCTGTGCAGTGAATCAGTTCAGAAATGGTAGTACTTACAGGTCCATTCTCCTGGATATATTGGCTTATGCATCTCTGTTGTCTTCTAACTTTCTGAAGGCCCGAGTCCTCTGACAGCTACTGTTTAATTTTATTTTTTCCTATTAATGGTTTACTTTCTCTATACATCTTAAAAATGTCTGTTCTCGTACCAAACCATGACACTGGAGGGGTTCAGTTTAATTCAACATTGAAACTTTGATGAACCTTGTAATGTAATGATAAACGTCGGAAAACTTCTATGTTCTTGTATCTATGAAGAACCATTTCTGTCATTAGGAAACAGTTCTTTCTGCTCCTTGGAAGAGCTTTGTCTACTAGGAACCAGAGATTGCTTTCTTCTTAGTGGGAAGGGAACAAACTTACTTTCTAGACTTAAAAGGTGCCAGAGAGTGGAGTATGAAATTACAGGTAGGAGTTACCCTGCTTCAGGTATCTACAGATTCTTATCTCTCATCTGTTCACCCTGAATTCCCATAGTACTCAAGAAGAGGAATAGATATTTTGGGAGGGCATAATCTTATGAGATACTCGCTCTCTTCTCTCTCCTCTCCTGACTGATGCTTTTTCTCTGCTTGCCCTCTTTCTGAAATGCTTGGCTTACTGTCTCTGCGTCCAGATCAAGAAGATGTCAGAGTAAATCCTGAAATTTGATTGAAATACTCTCAAGCACATTTCATACAGACAATGAATTGTACACACAATTGAAACACATAGGGTTGAAAGGGGTCTCCTCAGTTAGAATCAAGTCTTCTGCTGGCGAGGGCAACCACATTGTGTAAAACTTTATATAAATTTACCAAGCTCTGTGGATAAATAACTGAGGAATCTTCCCCTTAATACTCCCACAGGGAGGCTGCTCAAGAACTTCATTCCTTTGATCCTGGCAAATGATTTTTTTTTCCTTTCTGATTTCCAGCCAGAATTTATTCACACTTGGTTTATGTTCATTTATTCATGTGCCAGCATTATTCTCTTTACCTTAAATAGCTTTTAAGAAATTTTCCCTTCTCAATGTTTATCTGTTTCATGAACTTGTGGAAAAAAAAAAAATCGTAGTCTTTTCAGCCACTGTTGTACAAGGAGAGACAAATCAAGTTCTCATTTCCTCAGATGCAAAAGGTGCCTCATCCAAACTATATCATCTGTTTTCTGCCACTCCAAATTCCCTAAGACTGGGAGAGTAGAGCACATGCAATTCTGTATAAGCTCCTCGTTTTTACAGCTGCATTAGTTTTCCCTTACATCTCACATGAGACAAGATCATGGTGTCTTCAACTTCATTCAGGTCTTTCTGGTTCTCACTTCACTCCTGTCCAGGTCAGCACTACAGCACCTTTGTTCTGCCAAGTCTCTGCAACTGTAGGATAGAAGACATCTTTTTAGCAAGGATTTTAAAGAGTCCAAGGACTACAAACAAGAGTGGTGCTTATGCTCAGTGGTGATGCACCAGACAAGCTCTAATGGAGCCATACACATAAAGCAAGATTTCTTCAGAGGACAAATTAAAGTAATGGCACCAGTTGCCCAGAGAGGCTGTGGATATCCCATCCCTTGAAGTGGTCAAGGCCAGGTTGGATGGGGCTCTGAGCAACCTGCTCTATTGGAAAGTATCCCTGGCCGTGGCAGGGAGATCGGTACTTGGTGACCATTAAGGTCCATTCGAACCGAAACCATGCTATGATTCTATGATCCTATGATTTATAGAGAGGGGTAAAAGTCCTATCTCTATTGTCAGGATGGCCCCATCCAAACTGGATTTATCTACTCCAAAATGGGATTGCATACCTAGCCAAGTAATTTTAGGAGGTTATTTAATATACTTCTTCCTCTTTCATTCTCAAAAGAGCTGAATGCTTTCAGCTTGTACTGAAAGTAAGTAAAGGGATCAAACATATAAATTAGCTCTAGCATGGAAGAAATCTGATTAAATGGCTAAAATTTTGGCACTGTTGTAAGTAACTGAAGGCAGGATATTAAAATGAAAAATTTCAAGTAGCCTTGTCTCTAAGTAGCTCTTCTGTAGTATATAAATACTAATATAGTGTATAAATACCAAAATACACAACAGCATGCTCACACATACACACACACATTGTTTACCCCATCCCAGAATACACGTTGAAAGACTGAACTGCAGCAAATATGTTGGTAATTGAAAAATATATTTAGGATCATTTTAAAGGACTTTTCCCTACCACCTTTGTTCCTTTTTCCATTTGGTCCCTGTAAATCAGTCACTTGTTAAAAAAACAGTCGTAGAAAATACTTGTTTTTTCCTGTTCACTGGGAAGGGTTCTGTGAATTTAAAAAGCTCCCTGTGAAACAACTTTTTGTTTTAAAGGCATTTCTAAGACCCATTTCCCCAGTGCAGGACACGGTGACATGGGATGCTCTAGATGGGGTCCCAGCTCTGCCCTGGGGAGACCCTCACACATCATATGCTCAAACAGGTGTCATGACAACACACACCTCTTCACTGTCCTTTAGCACAGGATGGGTCTATGTCATTCACATAGGTTCACAAACCTGTCTTGCAAAGCTGAGGGCCTGAAAAAGCTCAAACTGTCTGGCAGGACAGCAATACACATATATAAATAGAGAAAGCATTAAAACAGGACTCAGGAAGACAGAATTGTGTCCCTCGTGTAATCAGTCCTGCTGAGTGACCTTCACAGTCACTTCAGTCCCTTGTACTTCAGTTTCCTAAGCTGTTAAGTGTCTCTTACATTTCTGACAGCTTCACGGTAAAGATTTTTGAGCTCTGCAGGTAAAAAGCCCCCAGAAGGGTATAAGCTAAGCAGCCTCCCTCACACCACTGCTTACGGTGGAAATTACTCTTCTATTTTCTTGAAGGGGTGGTATGGGGGGGAAGAACAAAAATCTTAGCAGGAGGTCATCAGATGAGAAAATCAAACCCTAGTGAGCAGACTTGGAGGTTGGTGTTCATCCTCCCTGAGTTTTACCACCTATAAAATGCCTGCCTCTGTGCTGGGCTCTCTCTAGTCACTGGGGAGAAATGGGTGTTTCCAGAGCACGCTTCAGCTCATCATCGTAAGCCTCAAACTCACATGAGGAGACTTCTGCCCTGGGGCAGTCTGTTTCTCTGCTGACTACAGAGAGTTGAAGGTATCTCAGTTATAGATTAATTTGAACTGGATGAGATGAATCCCTCCCCAAATCACTACAGTAAAGAGATTGTATGTCTTCCAAATATTTTCTGTCTTTCCCTTTCCAGCTATTTTTGAATGCTTACAAGTCTGAGATCTCACTATTACTGAAAACCAGCTGCTTCATCCTGCTGGGTGTTGGGAACTTTAACCCCAAATGCAATTTAGGTTACCCCCAGTACTGTTCTTACATAATAAATGTTTTGAGAGACTCGGAGGGCAATGTGCTGCCTTGCTTTTACAACTAATGTAGCAGGAATATCTCAGTGCCCCCCTGAAACTCACCATTCCCTCAGTGCAATGAGTGAGGTTATGCTGTGAGGGCCTCCTGGGAGAGCCAGAAGCAGCTGCCCATTGAGTGGGCACCACTACCCTGACGCCAAAGTGGGTTCATTCCAGGTGGGAAGACACCAAGTGGGAGTGGAGAAATAAACTGGAGGCAAAGGGAAAAAGCTGTTTAACGAGGCCCTTTCCAGGCTGTGTTGCTTTGTGTTTTGAGTGTGTTTGAACGTGTGGCTGTTTGCCTTGCAGAGGGATGCCCTGGCTTGTGCAACGGCAATGGCAGATGCACTCTGGACATGAACGGCTGGCACTGCGTCTGCCAGCTGGGCTGGAGAGGAGCAGGCTGTGACACTTCCATGGAGACGGCATGCGGCGATGGGAAAGACAACGATGGAGGTAGGACATGAGCACATGCGATATGTCAGGCTTCACAGAGCCTATAAGCCTCTCACAGTGAACAGTCATCTGGGCTTGATTCTGCAGGGCAGATTGTTTTTTGACAGCTGGTAGAGAACAGACAGAGAAATCTGCCAGGCTGACTCAGCCAGACTGGATTGGAATTCAAATTAAATGGGCTTGGATCTGGGGTGCCAGGGCTGAAGAGGGACATTTGTTTATCTAAAAATCAAGTCAATATAGCAGAGAACAGGCGGAGGCTGTGCACCTGTCCAATCCCTCCAGCCCAGCCAAGTGGCTCAGCAGTGACACAATGGGACCACCTCAAACAGCGAACATCCCTGTCTGTTCAGACTTGGCCCTCGCTGCCTGAGGCTTTCATCAAGACTCTCCAGTTGGTCACTACTGACTTTGAATGGGTATTTTGCAGAAAGTTAGAGGCTTGGGTGACTAATCCCCATGCCCACAAGCCATCCAATCCCTCTCAAACCATATTTTATTGATTACTGTTCCATATGTAATGATGTCAGGCATGTGAATAATAGCTCTGTGTAGTGCAAACTTAATATTCAGACTTATCTCATTACAAAGGAAACCATGGTGCAGTGTGAAGGTTTGAATTAGAGAGCAGGAGATGAGATATTAAATTTAAGGCGTAAGGGAGACTGCATAATTTGTTTTGTTGTCACTCAGCAAAAGGCTTTGTAAACCACAAGTCTGGGCCAGGACCCAGACTGTGAAATGGAGACTGCATTTTGCAAGCCTCTGTTTTATCATATTCACAAGAACAGTACAGTTAAAAAAAAAAATAATAGCCAAGCCAAGACTGTGATTATCTGCTTCACAGAAACTGGGATTCTGATTGAATATTTAAAATACTTCTGCACATCTGGTATGGCAAATGGACCAAATTAGCCCTTTAGAAAAGATAGAAATATTGGAGAACCATACAAAGAAAACACACGATAAAACAAAGATGGTTTTTTACCTCACATGGAATTGAATATCACTGTACTCATCTTTCCTATTTACAGCTGACACAGGGCAGCAATAAAGTTCATCACATCAGATGTGTAAAAATATGGTAAATAGACCCAAGGATAGTCCCAGTTTCCATGGAAAAAAATAACCAACAAAAGCCCTGTAAAGTTTTTAGAAATAGAGAGAGGGAAAGAGTAATCCAACCTAACATACGATGTAAATCACATCTGTACGATATCACAAAGAGCATGACCAGACTCTGAGCATCTCTTTATATCTCCTGATTCAAGAGTCAACCTTGTTACCTCGGTTACCCTCACCTTGAAATGAGCTGCCTTGCCAGCCTGCAGGACAGCAGATGTAGACGGGAGAGACAAAAGACATTGACAGGTTTACAAGTTAGTGCACATCCACTAGTAACTGGCATGTGGTGAACTTGTGTGGAGCAGTGGTGTGCACAGCAAGAACAGAGCAACTGATAGGTTGTAACTTATTGCCTTGTGACAGCTTATTCATGTGTCAGAGCCCACAAATGGGTGTTGACTTTACTCTTGGTACACTCAAAACAAAAAAGTATGTTCGTGGTGTGCATTACAGATTACAGATAATCTGTCGTACACTGTGCCTTTGATTTGGCTATGTTGCTGCTAAGGGCTCTCCTTAGCTGGGAAGTGAAATAGCAGAATACATTTACTTCATTAACTTCCTTTTTATACATTTTAATGGCTCAGTTGTATTTGGGAGCTCAAGTCTAGCATTTCAACCCATGAGATATAGGAGCTTCAGCAGTGGTGAGGCACTCCTGCTTTGAAGTCTTAGTCCTTTTTTTGACACGAGGATTCAGATATATTCAAATAAATATTCAAATACAGAAAGGCCGATGCTCTGCCTGTTTTCTAGATGTTGTGCTGATTTCCACAGCAAGTGGAGATGTTTGTAGAATATCATAGCATAATTTAGGTTGGAAGGGACCTCCAGCAGTTTTCAGTTCAACCTCCATGTTTAAGGCAATACTGTTTACACAGTGAGGTTGCTCAAGGCTGTGTCCAGTCAACTCTTGAACACCTCCAAGGGTGGAGATTCCACCTCTAGACAACCTGCTCTTGCGTATGACCATCCTTACAGTAAATGTTTTTCTCCTTGTATCTAATCATAATTTTCCATGTGTCAAGTTAATGTTTATTGCCTTTTGTCCAACACCATCTGAGACATCCAAGAGTATCCCAGCTGACTTCTGGCTTCCCCTTCACAATAACTTGGGTGTCTGGTAGAGGATATATATATATATTTCATGTGTGGCAGTTCCCTTTGGATTTCTCAGATCTCCAAAGGCAACTCAAATCACTCTAGGCATCTGTGTTCAGCAGAACTGAGCCCATTCACCACTAACATTACACCCTGGGAAGCTGCTGTGCTTTGAAGAGCACTGAAGAGACACATGCCTAAAGCCTCTCCAAAAAACATGTAGTATGAGCACCGTAGTTTCTCCCTCTTTTGGGATTCTATCACATACACTAGAGTGATGCATGCTCAAGGTTGGAGAAAGGTGGTTTATTTTGGTTCACCAGAAAGGATCCAAATGTGGAATTTGCTCGTGAATGTTGGCAATTGAGGTAGAAGTCCTTTCATGAAGCTTTAGAAGTCAAACAACTGACCTAGCCAAAATGGATACCATGAGTGGTGAGAAAGAGGTTAGTGGGGCTGTTCACAGTGCGGGGGGGGGGATTCACTCTGCCTGAGCTTATTAGAGACCTGGTTCCTACACGGTGGTGTCGAGTGTCTGCTAATCAAAATCTCTGGGCCGGAAATTCCTTAGGATAATGGGAGATGAAGTCAGAAACTTTTTCATCAGCTCCCAGCCTAATCGTACCCTGAGGGAGACGGGTGCTAAATTACAGGGTGTGTTCGCCTCTTAAGTCTGGAGGCTGTTCAAATAAACAATAACAAGCTGAGCAGGAGTCACTCAGAGAGAGACTTGGTGAAATGTAATCTTTGTTCAGGCCAGTAAAAAGTTGTTTCTGAGTGCAGTCCCCTCTCCACACAAAAGTGTCATTTGTCAAAGCTAGCACTTAGGTTTCACACCCAGGCCCACTTTGTTTACACTTTTAAACACCAAGCCCATCAACTTGAAAGAAGTGTTAGTGAGTAACTGAGAGCAGGTGATCATCCAGTACCAGTTAAGGAAAAACAGTGCAATGACTGAGCAGTAACAGGCTGGGTAAAAGGCCAAGATTTTGTGCATTTGACCTTAGAGACCACCAGTATTACAACAAACAAGAGGTGGTTCCTTAAAATAAGATGAGAAAAGTGGTTCTTGCCTCACTTCAGCTGAAAATAACCTCTCTAATTCATGGCTGCAAACACTCACTTACTTAAGAGTAGGTGTGACAGGTAGTACCTACGTGTCTCACCCCACACTGAGTGCTCTGTCATGTACTTGAAGAATAAGAAGTTTGAAAGTTTACAAAATCAAGGTAATGATCTTCTGTGACAAGTCCTACAAGTGGAGTTAATGGCATTTGACAATACCTTGAGAAGAGGCTGGTATTCCATAGGCTAAATGTGGTCTCTATTGCATTGGTAGACTCCTCTGTTAGGAACAGAGTGTACAGGAAAAAATGAGAGGAAGAGAGGATATTATTAACTAATCTCATGAATATGCTATTGAACAGCAAAGCTGTGTTATCCATCCTTATTCTGAAGTAATCATCTAACTGTTGAGAGCCAAAGTTGTCCAGTTCTCCATTTCAGTGTTTTTGCATGAAGACAATATCACACTGAGGTGAAATCAGGATAGGATTACAGATGTTAAATTAAATTGCTCATTTGGTCTAAAAGTTCAACACAGTAACTTTATTTGAGGGTCTTTGTTATTGTTTGGGGCTTTCCCAGAGTAGCCAAGTCTTCCAGGTAGGGTAAAGCCTGGTTTTCCAGGAACTGGAACTGACCCATCCTTCATTTCTTGCTTTAAACAATTCCAGTTCCTGAACAGCTGCTGAACTGTGTCAAATGTGAATCTGCTTTACTTGTGAAAGGCAAGAGTCTTTCTCATATGAAAAATAAGTCTGAAATTACAATGTTCACAGTATTATCTAAACCTTCATATGCATTGGAGGTTTCTGTTCAGTTGTCTGCCATTCTCCATCGCCTCTTCCCAAATTAAATACTTCCAAAGCCTTGTGTTAGTGATTAAGGGATAACATAGAGAGATAGAGAGAGAGAGAGATAGATAGATAGATACCCCTTCCAGTCAAATAAGGCTGGCCTGTTATAACATATACTGCACACCATTACATAAAATTATAGAAACTTCATTTTTCTTAGCTGTCATCTGGTCAACGATCTTCCTTTGGGATTGAGGAAAATAAACCATCCTGTTTCCTTTTTCTGCAAGAATTGTATTACCAAAGCTCCTGCCCCTCAGTTTATGTCTCATTTAGCCTAGGACAAACATAGAGTTCCAATGTACCCATGGTCCCATTTTGCCTTTTCAAGTCCACCAGATGCTTCCCAAAAGCTCGCAGGTGGAGCAATTTGTATGCTTTCCTTCCCTCTATCCTCCTGGACCAGAACAACTAAAGGCTGTCTTAGTCTCCCAATCCTGGAACAGTGAGCAGGTCACTTCAGGGACAGTGTAATTCAGGAATGGCTTCTCTGAGGCAAATCAGTGCTGTTTGTTTAACTGTACCATAGCCCATTGGCAACTCCATAGTGTCTTGCCCTATTCAAGGATCAGGTAGTGCTTGTAGTAAGGTGGAGACTTACATAATGCTTTGGAACAGCAGCACTTCAATTTGGCAAGAGAAATTTTGGCACGGCATGCTGGCCTTCTTGGCACCCATGTGTTCACCGTCTGTCCACCATATGCCAAATAGTGTTAGAGAGCTGGCTGGAGTCTGCACTGATCTTTGCAGTGCATAGGGCTACATCTGAAGGTAGTCTCAGAGTTGTAAAGGGAGTGGTAAAGAATCCAGGAGAACCCCAGAACGCAAACCTTTGTCTTTGCAAATGCTTGAGCTGCAGACCAGGTTGTGGGGTGCTTTCTGATACTTTCTTTTTGCTCTCATGCCACAAGGCTTTAATAGCATGAGAAGGATGTCTCCTGGGTGTGATGTGTGACCTGTCTGCTTCCTCAAAACCATAAAAAAAATATGCAATAATGTGCTGGCTACATTTGTGGAGGGAAGTATTGAGATCTGAATGCACCTGGGAAAACAGCCTTCATAAATTAGCATTTATCATCACAGATAGATCCAGTCAAACAATGGGGTCATCTTGGAGGAACCACAAAACTCTGCAAAAAAGGATGAGAAAGTCTGCTGTACCTGGCAGTTGGGAGGCCTGCATAATTTGTTACAAATCACCCAACTTCTCTTCCTCTATTTCATGGTGACTGTTAATTGACTTCTGCTGAAATAAAATGACCAGTTCACATTTTCAGGTTTCAGCTCTTTGCTGATTTTGTTTTGGATGGTAACACGTGGGTGTCCCCTGTGGCTGGTTGTTGGCAGCAGGGCTGGCAGGAGGGCAGTGTGAACACAGGCGTTCCAGCATCCAGGAGCAGATGTTTATTGTGCCATTGGAGAGGATGATGTCTTGTGATCTGGGGATCTAGCAGTGCCTAGTCTTGACACCTTGGGAGAGCTCCTGGTACTTTCAAGGAGTCCTTGATGAAATGCCTTTGATTAGTAGATTCAGAAAGAAACTATGAAAGTTCTCCTGTGTTGAAGGAAACCTACCATTGTCTGCTGAAATGAGGGAGTTAACTTATGGGAAGGAGGCACTGCTGGTACAGAAGATGTAACAGAAGGTGACATGAATCAGCTTCAGAAAAAAGAGATTGGACACTTATTTCACAAAGCATTTCTGCACCTCAAAAGGTGCTTAAACAGAGTTTGAGCACCAATATTTAAAGCAGAAATTCAGGAAAGCTCTACCAGACCTACTTTAGCATCTGAGCCAAACTGTTGCAACTTCTGTAGGCAGAAAGTCCCCTTAAAATCCTAAAGTTTTGCACCGACTGTGTTCAACATGCATAGAGTGCATGGCCACTTTCCTCTTGACCAGGATTTGAGAAACATGCCAATATCTGAGTTATCAGAGACCACTTTCCAAGCTGTTCTCAAATGATTGCTTAAATTGGCTTGGATTCAGTCAGAATATGTTAGGGTGAACTTTTCAGCAGTAGCTTAACACTTGCAGCACTTGCCAGAAAAGTGAGAGACCTTGGTGACAAGGATCTCTCAGCTGCTGAGGGTGTGAAACCACTGTTCCCACAAAAAAATTGCTAAGTTCTGAGTTCCTTTTGCTCAGAGAAATCAGTTTTGAGAGGTGCTTTGGCTCCTGAAGGAGGCAGTTTCAGGTACACTATTGCATGACAATTGATCAGGTTAAGCAACTTGTACTTACTGCCGTGTCCAAATGCTAGGCATAGAATCACAGAATATCCTGAGTTGGAAGGGACATACAAGGATCATCAGGTCCCAGCTCTCAGCCCTGCACAGACAGCCCCAACTCTGTCAGGCTTGATGCTGTGACCAGTTCCCTGAAGAGCCTGTTCCAGTGCCCAACCAACCTCTGGGTGTAGAACCTTTTTCTAATATCCAACATAAACCTCCCCCAACTCAGCTTCATGCCATTTCCTCCAGTCCTGTGACTGATCAGCACAGAGAAAAGATCAGTGCCTGCCTCTCCTCTTCCCTTCGAGAGGAAGCTTCAGACCGCGATGAAGTCTCACCTCAGTCTCTTCCAGGTTGAACAAGCCAAGTGACCTAAGCCACATCTCATATGGCTTCCCATTCAGAGCCTTCACATTACTCATAGCCCTCCTTTGGACGCTCTCTAATGGCTTAATACCTTTCTTATATTGAGGAGCCCAAAACTGCCCCCAGCTGCCCCAAACCTTGAGGTGAGGCCGCCCCAGTGCAGAGCAGAGCAGGACAGTCCCCTCTCTTGCCCAGCTGGCGATGCTGTGCCTGATGCACCCCAAGACACAGTGTCCCCTAAGCTAGGAAAGACCCTCACATGCCTTGCTCAGCTTCATGAAATTCCCTCAAATCCTAGGTTTCTTGGTTTCTATGCTGCTTTGCTGGCTGTTAAAAATCTGCCTGGAGAAAGGAAGAAGCCCATGAAAGCAGCTGCATCAACTGTATTCTCCAGACCAGTGATGAGCTGTGGGATGCTGTGAACTTGTAGATTCTAAACACGTTATTACAGCTCTGGTTTATGCCAGATAGTGGTGATTATCATGTGTTTTCTTTCATTTCCTTCTTCCACTTCCCTTCTTTTTCTATTCAGATGGGTTTTTTTAAAGAAGAATGTAGCTCTGAATTAGGATAAACATTTTGCAGAGTATTTCTGTAGTGAGTACCCCGACAGAGGCTCTGCACAAGAGCCCAAGGAGTTCTGTAAATCAAATACATAAATGATATTACATATGACTGTGTTATTTTAAATTTGCAAAAAAGTGCTGAACACTTAAAGAAAGATGTGAGGGCAATTCCTTTCCCAGGCAGGCAGCAATCTAATTTAGCGAGGATACAACCAGTGAGAAGCTTATTCAGGTGAAATCAAAACAGAGCAGGTGGGATAGAAGGACTGAAAAGAATATGAGTAGCTAACATGGTCACAGGGTGTTGACAGTCACATTGCTATTGTTCCTTACAGTTGTGTTTTGTTTCCCTTTGACTCCTGAAAGGAGAGCCAAAAGCTGCAACTCTTGTTGAACATGTAAAATTTCTCTCTGCAAAGCAATGGAGTAAAACCATTTGTTCCCCAAATCAAATTCAAGTAAATTGAGTGTCAGTCCTCAACTCAGGGCAGAACATCATTATTCCTGTAAACCTTTATCAGCACAAACATTCACATGAACAATAACTTGTTTGTGCAAAAGTACTGAGCCATTCCTTTAGAGCCTTCCCCTAAACCAGAGTTAGATTAGAACTGAAAGGGTAAAACCTGATTTGCTCAAGGGTAAGACTAAGACTTTGTTATCTTTACCTTTAAGCATTTGCATTTAAAATCTTTCCCACCCAAACTCCTAGTAATTCTTCTGAAAGCATCACAGGACAAGACAGTGTCCCCACAAAAAGTGATAATGTTGCCTGATGAATGGCACAGAAAGGGAACTGAAAGATAAGAACTGGATGAGGTGAGAGATGCAATTATTTGTATAATCAGTGCATTTTATCCTTTCTTGCCAGTGAAAATACTCCCATGGGGGACAATGGGGTTTTGTTGTTATTTTTACTTCCTCGTTTTGCTTTGCCTAGTACAGTTTCTTACAGAGGTTTATCCCATTGTAGTCAGTGACAAAAAGTGTCATGGCCTTTAGCAGGAGCAATCCTTGAGTTTGTCATGTATGCTGTGCCAGATTCACCCTAATCAGGCTCCATAAGCTCACCTCCCTCTGACTGCCTGTCTGCCTGGGGTTCCCAGTGTGTGTCATGGTTCACTGAATGCTCCCTGTGTACAAACAGGTCCATCCCTACCCATAGCCTGCCTGTTCCAACCTGACACCTGACATGCAGCACCTGTCAGAGTCTGCTTAAACACATAATAACACCTCTGGCTGCAGGTTATTTGCATTCTGTTGGTGATGTTAGCATGACAGATTTTTGTTGCAGCATCCATAACTCTGTAGAAATGCTCAATTATTCAGTCTCAGCGAGCTAAGACACTGCCCATTAAATCAGCCAACACAATTGTTGGGCCATGAAAAGTCACAGCTAATTTGAAATTTTATTAGCTCTCAGCTGATCTTGTTTACTGCAGAAGCAGTGTCTCAAAATCAGCCCTTTGCTTCTGTACAAAGCTCTTATCTTTGACACCTTTAGCATGCTGTGTGGCAGTGACTTGGAAGCTGACTGCACAGGACTCAAAGGAGGAATGAGACTCCTTAGGACAGACACAAGTAAGGGAACAGCTCCAAATGTGGCATTTGGGAGCACTTTGCAGCCACCAAGTGCAGCAGCAACTCAAGAAATGCAGGGACAGTGGGTAGCCCCATTGCTGCTGAAGAGTAATTATTTTGCAGGAATTTCAAAATTTCTGGTTGGTTTGGGTGGATGTATTTTTTTGCATGCATCATATGGACAAATGTCATAAAGGACATGATTTTCAGAAAGTGATGGGTCACGAGTAGTGTTTGAAAGCCAAGTAATTTTAGCTCATTTTAAATTTGGTATCCAGGTGACTATTTGTGGAAGGCAGTTATGATATGGAACATCTCGTGAAATTCCTGAGTGAGGTCAGCATTTCCATCTGTTGTCATTATCTAATGTAGTTGTCTCGGTAGTTATAGTGAGTGTTTAAAGTCAGTTGATACCAGGTGTTCTCCAGCTGGTATTATGCAAATGTTACGCTCGTTAGGCCAAGGTCCTGCTCCAAGAAGACACAGATACCTTTGGAGTTCAGCACCTTCATTGAAACAACGCTCCCAGGGAGAAAAAGGTGAACATACATTGCAGGTACAGAACTTTAATGAGAATTCTGGTTATTTCATTGGGTTGTGCTGACACTTAAAGCCCTTTGGGACTGGAACAGATGTTTTGTGAACAGAAAATAAAAAGACAGTCTCTGGTCCCAGGAAGTTCAAAGTCTAAAGCAGTGTTTTGAAGAGCTCACTATAATGGGATTGGAGGATTTGCAGTCTTTAAGGGAGTCAGAGCATCATTCTAAACAAAATATTGCAACTCCACCCACAAGGTCCAAGATAGATGAGCCATCCCAAAGTAAAACTCACTGTCTAGTGATATACGGAGTGCAGATTATCTAATAAAAATGGTGTTGGTCCCCTAAAATAAAATGTTGACTGAATAGATTGGAGCTCCTTTATCCTCAATGGCAGAAAAGGAAGGGTTTCTGCTGAGCCCAGTTCATTCTCCTTCATGTCTCTCTCTGAAGGGAATGAGCCAGGGCTCACAAGATGACCTGTAGAGTAATCATTTATTCTATGATTACATGAATATTAGTGAAAGATGCAAACCATTGAACACATTTTTTACCAGATGTGCCAATGTCTTGCCAATGGTTCCCTTTCCACAACAACAGTGGTTTGATTCACCCCATGGTAACTCTAAGATTGAAAAAGGTATTTATTTCAAGGCTTCCTGCAAAGGAAGTGGAACAAAAGATTTTGGGTTTGGTTTTAGCAGGACTGCCAAAAGGACACGTAGATATATATAGAATGCATAAACAGTCTCAGAGATGGAAAAATTCCTATTGCATGGAAGTAAGAAGGAACAAAAGAGATGTCTTAAAATCTGTCTTAGTGACACGTCTCTGAATTAATTTGTTAATTGGAAGGCATCCATGATTGAAGGTGTTTCTCATGGGATCCCATGGAACTGGTTGTTGTATGCAACCCTACTCAGCATTTGCATTATTGTCTTAGAATGTAGTCTATGTCTCTCCTCATAAAATTTTCAGGTCACCTAAAGCTTGATATGGTGGTAAACAATGTACCCAGGTCATTTTGACACAGAGTGATCTGGCTCACATCACTGCAAGGTCACAATCAAACAAAATGTATCTTAATGCAGCAAAATGCAAAATAGCCCTGGGAACAAAGAAAGGATGTTATATTGGAGCATTGAGAGATTTCTTGAGAAGCAATGACTCAGAACAGGTTTTTGAGGTCGCTGGGGGCAGTTGTCTCAACATGAGTTCTCAGTGCAAGGCTCTTGCACCTTCACCTCTGTGAACCTTAGAAGTATAGAAGCCTAAAAGTTTTTTGGAGAAGAGGAAGTGTTCTCTTTTCTGCACCCGGTATTGTTGCACATAGTGCTGTGTCCAGTGTTAGTGTCCACATGTAACAGATGTGAAATTACTGGAAAGAGATCAAAGGATGTCACACACCAAAAAAAGTCTAGTGGATGGGAAATAAACCTTGCAATGGAGAGTTTGATCTTCCTTAGCTGTTCAGAAGAAAAGATTTGGAATGGATTGTGGCTCTGTGTGGAGGTACTTACACATAGAAAAGACACCAGAGCATGCAGGGCAGAAGGAACTATTGGTAACTTTATGGACAAAGGCCAAACAAGACCAGTCGTGGGATACTGGAGTTAGACAAATCCAACCTTGAAATAAGACGTGGTTCCCTAGCAGTAATTAAGCATTTCAGAAGCTTACTGGAAGAAGTGGTTGACTCACTATAATCAGCTCTCTTTGATATATGAGATATTTTTCTAAAACACAGGCTTTAATCCAGTTCTGGGTGCGAAAAAAATAAACAGCCTATGGGTATAAGAGGTCGGACAAGCTGATTATAGTAGCCTTAAAACATATGAGTTGCAGTAATCCCTATATGCAAGACTTCAGACTTTTCACAGAGATAATTCAGCAACACATTTGTTCTCTGCTCTGAAGTGTCATGGTCATATTACAGTTATATTTAAGTAAGGGAGCTGTCACTTTTTAAAACCAAGAGCTGTATAAAGGTGTCCATAACTAAGAACTCACTGTGCAGCCTACCTGTGCTCTGTGAGGTACTGTAGTTAGGAATCCACATGGGTCTCTGTGGCTTTGCTGCTTCAAAACTTGGGGTGCAGAGGGCACTGATCCCATATTTGCCTCCCTCTGTTACCTGTCTGAAAAATTTGCAGTGATTTCTAGTGAAAATTCACCTTTATGCTTTATGAATTTCAAAGGTGTTTTGTATTACAGCTTCATATTGTTTTTGTTGAATTGGACAGTTAAAGCCAGAGTTTTACTTCGCTCTGATTTTTTTTTATTAATCCATTTTTTTGATTAACACCTTGCTCTTCGTGGGTCAGGAGCTTCTTGCAAATGTCACTTTATCCTCACTCTTCTGATGGATACTGTGAGAAGTCATATCTGTGTACACTGTCATTATATCTCCTGGCAATTCACTGTAGGGCACCACCTGAATGACTTTTGGATCATACAATAAAAAACCCCAAGAAAACAGTATTCACATGGAGACATCACTACTTATGATCTGGTTTGTAGCTTAACTCTTGCTGTTCTACATGACTCAGACAAAACTAGCCATTACATTTCCTAAGCTAATGAAAAGCTTTGTCCTGAAACTGCTCTTAGTGTTAGATGGAGTTGAGTAGAAAAATGCCATTTCAGCTCTCTAGTGCCTTAATGAATTTAGGACATCAGTGACAATCTCTCTGGTGTAGTTATCCTCAATTTATCCCATATAGGTCCAAAACACATTAGTTGAAAGGTTTATCTGCAGTTAAGTCCTCATCATTCTCACCTGTTCAAAGCATTGTCCTCTGCATCTATTCTTCAAACATTTATCTACAGTTTCCTGCAAAGACAACATTTCCTTGCTGTCCTGCAGCTTCAGGCCCCAAAACACATTTCTGATGCCTAGAAAAAAAGACAGCTTAATGAAGCACAGTACAGCTGGTTTGCCATCCTTTCAGCCAAGTGTCTGTACCCTTAGAAAACGTTATTAATGTGTGGGAGAAAAAGACAACATTTTATCTTGCTTGAAACTGTAGTCAATATAGTAACAAGGCTGGTTTGTTGTTTCTTTTTCTTTTTTTTTTTTAGTAGGTAGCTGTGGCTAAGCCTGTTACATCTAAGCAGGTCTGTATTCTGTGAACGGCCTCTCAAACTCCATCTGAGATTTGACCTTCCAGAATCCTACTGATCTAATCATCTGCAGCAAGTAATTTTTTTAATGGGCAAAGAAACTCTAATTAGTTCTTTTCCATTATCACTAGTCATCAAGAGAAAAGGCCAATGGGTAGGTTTAGTGTCTGAGATGAAAATTTTTTGTGGCAATTTTGCAAGGAGTTATAAAGATGTAGAGATATTAGGACAGACACAAGTAAGGGAACAGATGGGATTTTCCAAAGCACTTCTGCTGGCCTAACAGTGCTCCCATTATTGTTAATGGCAAGTGCAGAGCACCTGTGGAAATGACCCAGTGTGTGTATGTGTGTGTGTGTATGTGTCCATGGAGCAGGTACTCATTGTCTTCGACCTGCTTGGACACAGGAAGCTCTGGGAACCCTGAATAGGCTTGTTCAGCTTTCTTTGCATGAGTAACCGCATGAAATGATGATGTCAATGATGTTTTAAACACTAAACTGTTCCAAGACCGGAAAAGGTATAACAGAATCCAAGTCCATGAGGTGTGAGCCATCTTAAGTACTAGAACAATAAAAGATTAAATTCCATCCTATTTTGTTGCAGTAAATACAAAGTAATGCCAATAACATTTGTGAAAGGACTTTTAATTCATCCTGGTGAAACTGGGACAAAACTGAAGCTCACAAGCAGTAATAATGACAAACTGTCTTATTTTAATTTACGGTTTCTTTGAGATAAAAAATCCATTATCCTGAAAACTAAGGATTTCATTCCACTTCAGGAGGGAACTACCTCTCAGGACAGTGTTGCTCTCCAGGCACATTCATTTCTTGCCTCTCTGCTGGAGTTGTTACTAAGATGCTTGCTGTAAAGGTGGTTTCTGTGATATATGGAGCTCCCAGCAGCTACACAGAGACCAACCACTCATTTCACATAGGTCTGTGAGCAGCTATCACATGGTAGTAATTTTCATTCACTGTCAAACTGTCTTGCTTGAACTGATGAGTTGGAAGTGAAGGGCTCCATATCCCATTACCCCAGAACAAAAACATCCAGTTCCCTTATCTGATTTAAAGATCTGTCTCTACTACATGCTAACAACTTTTATTGCTAAATGTGAAGGTTCATCAAACCTCTTTTGAGCTTTTTTTTGTATTTCCATTCCTGTCACTGCTTTTTACTGTGCTGTTTGCAATGAGCAGTGGCATCTCAAAATGAATGGGGGTATGTTGGTGGGAGGGAAGTGGTACTGTCTGTGCGTTTGATGGCTTGATAGATATGCAAACCCTCATTTTACTGGAGTACGCTCAGTGAGCCTTTTCATGTGTGTCCACTGCTATTATTGTTGTTACTATTACTTTAATGGTGCTGAAAGTGCAAGATTTATATCCTACGAGTTTGAGGTCATCTGTTACTCTGCATCAGTATCGAACCAATGTGACCAAGGTCAAAAGAGATCAAACCTTCCCAGCAAAATCTCCTTTACTTTCTGTTCTATTTCACCTGTATACATGTATAGATCTCTCTGCAACCATAATAGATACCATGGCTTTATTCACTGTTTAGCAAACCTAGTGGCTTTGGTGTGATACTGCAATGTGTCTGTGATTCACACAAGGAACAGGAACAAAGTACAGAAGTTGTATATATTGGCAAAAAAATCCCACAACAACCTTTAGGGGCTCTGAAGTTATCCAAGTGACTGAGTTTTGGAATGGCACGTCCTAGGATTAATCTAAAATATGCTTTTTGGAGGGCCCAGTCTAATAATGAGTTTTCATACATTACATATTCCTGCATATTTGTGTTACATATTAATGTGTATTTTAGGTTATGACTTTAAGTGAACATGCCTTACTCAGTGTAGGTGAAAATCCACATTTCTCTATTGTGTGCATTGGAAGGGGTTCTTGCACCCTGAAATCTGCAGCACTCCATATTACCATTGCTCTAAAATGTTCCTTACCCTTCTGTAGATGGCCTGATGGATTGCATGGACCCAGACTGCTGCTTGCAGCCACTGTGCCACGTTAATGCACTGTGCCTGGGCTCCCCGGACCCCCTGGATATCATCCAGGAGACGCAAGCCCCCATCTCCCAGCAGAGCTTGAATTCCTTCTATGATCGAATCAAGTTCCTGATTGGCAAGGACAGCACTCACGTCATCCCAGGGGACAATCCTTTTGAAGGCGGGTAAGTGAATTTTGAGGTTGATTCAGTACGTGTTAAAGCATAAGCCATGTGGCCATTTTAAGACATGGAAGGGAAGCAAGATGCAGAATAATGAAAATTGCTTAAGTGAAGTAGATACGTGAGGTATTTTGTGGCTGACGTCGTTCTGCTGACTGTCTGTTCACCTACAATTTCCTGCAAGCCAGGAAGGCAAGATGCTTCTCTCCCAACATATACAAGCAGTTGCATGTTTCCTCACTTTCCTTATTTCAAGGAGTGAAAGGCATCCATTCAGCTCTTCTAGATAAGTGACTGACATTGTCCACAAGTATCTCTTAAACAGCAGTGACAGATCTTCCTTTGACAGAGACAAAAGAAAGGAAAGTAGAATGCTATTTGCAATCTATAATGTGAATATAAGAGACCTCAAAAGAAATGAGGAAAATTTTACCATCTAGGGAGGGCTGTTAGAGTGATTTGCAATATATGCAATCGGTTGAATATAGATTGGTTTTAAAACTGAGCCATTCTTTATCGCTGAAATCATCATCAAGAAACAGGAACTGGGAAAGAAAACTTACTCACTTCTGTGGCTGCATGTCAGCTATTTGTTTTAAGTGTATTCCTGTCTGTCAGGGCCGGTCATCCCTTGAAAATCATTGCTTGTAGCAGGGTAACTGGGGTGTCAAATTCTTAGATCATTCAGTGTCTGCCCTGAATGTTGCCTTTCAGAAGCAGTGACCCTGATCCTGGAGGTGGCTCTCAACACTTAGGTTTGAACTCTGTTGAGCTTCACCCAGTCATGAACTGCTAACTTTCAGCTTTCCCACACACAGCAGTTAATAGGTTGGCACTGAAAATACACGACCCTCATGTTTGTGTGGGTATTTATTTCCACACTTGCATCCCAACTGGCCTCTCAGACCCCTCTAGATCTGACCTAATGCTTTTCATGAAGGGACACTGCCAGCATCTCTTGGGTACCACCTCCCATATATTGCCTTTTTTGGTAGTCTGCAGGCTGACCTCAGACATGAAGCACAATAGCATTAGGGAATAGGCCTGATGTGGTATTTTCCCTGATACTTCTTGCTTCCAAGGTCTTCAGGATTCAACAAAGCTGACAACAGTGACTCAGATTATAATCAAACACTTACTGTGTTGCAAATTGTTGTCCTTCATTGGCATTCTGAAGATCACAGGTACTGGATACTGGACAGTGTGGACTCTGGACTAGTTGTGATTTTTTGCGGTAAGATCATGCTTTAGAATATAAAACAGACTATGCTCACAATTTCATTTTTCTGATGTATTTAGGGTAGCAATTCCTCAGCATTTCCACAGAGGACTCTGTTATCAGGTCCATATGTATCCTTTCTGACAGGCAGAGAGTTTTGGTACACATACATCTGTGTTTAGTGAACTTTCCATACAACTAAGGAATTACAGGAATCTTCATATATATGTGCAATAAAAAAATAAAGTTACACCTTCTCTTTAAGAGCTACTTGCATTCAACAGCACACAGAGCTGGGAGAAAATAGTGGGAATTTCTAATATTGTAGTGAATTTGTTTCTGAGAGTGCCAGCAGAGGACCAACAGAAGGAATGTGTCATGTAGGGTCACATAAGTTCCTATAGGAGTTACATGTGTTTTATAGGTCTGATGATAGATCTCTGTGTAGGAAGGACCTACTAACCATCCATAGATGTCCTGCTAAGGAAATATTTGGAATTCAAAAGGAGCACCTGCTAGCAGAAATGTTTGTCTGGTTTGTAGGTTACTGGAGTGAGGGAATGCAAAGATTCAGATCAATAGGAAGAGTTTTAATGACTGCTTTTGATGAAATGCAGTGGAAGTAATAAAACTTGTTCTGTTTAAGTTGGGATGAAGAATTATACAGAGGTAGCAATGATTTATGAGGCTTCCATTCTCAAATTATCAGCACAGGGAGTGTGCAACTAAATGTGGTCTACAGAGATGTCACCTCAAGCTGTGATTGTATTGCATCTCTGAGGTATCTTGATTCACAATAGTGATTGCAAGTGACATTGAAGAACCTCAACAGAAGGTATATTTTCCCCTGAGACAGCACCTCATCCAGGCTCATGAGAGTGTTGGGTTGTTGAAAATGCCACTACTCTTCTGGGATTTTAAAGGACATCACATGTTCCTGTTAGTTCTTAAAGATCCTATACATCTGGATAAACTCAACCATTGCAAGGGTTTCCTGCTTACTTGGCTTCTCTTTGTAGTTTCCACTGCCTGTGTCCCCACCCAGAAAGCTGGACCTTTGAGCAGCTCCCCTGGTCACCCTGGAAATGACAGTGCTTTAGCACTGGTCAGTGACTGATACATGGGGAAGCATGGTCTGGGACCATGTGGGATCCAGTTAGTCTGGGCAGGGAGGACTGCATGTATTTGCACGTGTGGATATGTCCTTTATTCAGTAGCACTGTCACTGAAACTCCACCAGTTGCTTTTACAACAGACAGGTGATAATATCCCTGTTATCCATGGAGCTGCTCCATGTGAAAATCACAGCAGCCACTGGGGGCAAGATGAACTGTTTTCATCACTCCTTCCAGCTGCTGGCTTAAAAGTTTGTGTGACAGGAGGGAGTTATTCTTATGGAGGGCTCCAGCATCCTGCCTTAGGACACCCCACTCCCATTGGTGCTGCAATGATTCATGAAGCCATCTCGCCAGCTCCTTCTTGGTGTAGATCAGGACTGTAGATTGCTGGTCATGGAATGTCCTACATCTTTCTGTCCCAACGCTGTCATCCTCATGGGGTAGGGTTAGAGTTGGATCCATGTCATTTGCTGTGAGCAGTCCCCCATGAGCAGGCAATACAGACATGGACCTCTATGTCCTGTGTGTCTGGTATCCTGCATGGGCACCAGTGGCACAGGCACACTCATCATTCAGATCAGGAGCTACAGCCTGCTCCTCTGGGCTTCTCCAGGTCATGGCTGACTGATTATCACCCCGGGGGAACCCAGACACATTAGCATCCCTGTCTGGCCTGTGCAGAAGTGGCAGCAGTGTGAAGGAGATGACTGAATATCTCTGCAATGTATTTCCTGAGCTTCAAAACCACAGCTTAGCCACTCTTCAGAGAGAACAGCAGTGCAGATCACCTAATGGATACAAATAAATGAATGTCTCGTGACATCTAGCCTTTGAGTGAATTTATTATTGAATTACACTCTGGCTTTTTAAGAACAAGCTGAGATGACAAGCTCTCTCACCAGTGCAGAAGAAAACAGAAAGACAATGATAAATTACCCTGATGGATAAAGGCAAAGACCTTGTCTCTTCCCAAATACCAGCAATTATATATTATTCATGTTTGGGAAGGAAAAATAATCATTGCCCATATTGAAATGAGTGTTTATGATGATAAAGCAAGTAGCTAAATTAAATTCTGAACGTGCAGAATGTCTTTTCACATCATTTTGATGAACAGATAACAAGTACTCCTCTACTACTTGGTCGTTTTAGTATTGATTCTGAAACCACTTACGGTTTGCTTTGTCATTTTTAAGCTGTTCTTAGTTGTCCATCACCATAAGGAGTAGTACAAGATGCAGTGGTGCCAAGCAGATGACTATAAAGTAGGACACCTGATGTATTTGTTCTCTTTTGAGGGACAGTGTCAGAAAATGGTAAGAACAGGCTGAAGTCCTAATCCACAGGGTCTTTTATGGTAAGTGTTGGTATCAGTTAAAGTGCCTCAGAAAACCATGTGTAGAATTGGCACTTCTGTAAAGAAAATTTGAAAGGAAATCAGTCAGTTTTGAAGTAAGTGTGTTTCAGTCAGTTTTGAAGTAAGTGTGTTTTATACACCTCCTTTTTTGAGAAAGATTGTGTATATCTACTTGCTGCCAGTAGTATCAACCTGTTCTGATTACTTGGGCAGCTAGAAATAACCATCTGAGTTACATGAAACATCAGAGAGCAGCATCTGGTATTAGCTGCAAGAGTAGTCCCTGATTGCGCTCAGATCAGTAGTCTACGCACAAAAAGTAAGTTTTGATGGTTTAAAATTCTGCATATTTTTTTCCCAGTACAGAGTGACAAGGTATCTCTAAACATGTTACTTGACCTTCCTGTGTCCCCTCTGTGTGCCAGGCAGAACAATGTGTCTTACTGATCCAGGTGGAGAGGGTTACACAGCACAGTTAGAAGCTCAGAGAGACACGTATGCCATAAATGCCTCTGTGACTGTTTTACTGTGAATAAATAAATAAATAAATGGGATTTACTGTCAGAGAGTTAAACTGCATTGGTCCCAAGACCCATCAAAACCAAAACTGTGAATATTGGTCATGGCCAAGAAGAGACAAGAAAATAGGGAGGGATCGAAACGTTTTCTCAGAATGTTTTGGTAGTCCATCTGGTCAGTCCTAAGTGATTTCAAAAAATATTGCTGTTTTCTTAGTATCCTTGAGGGATTTTGGCCAGAGAAGCTGTGGCTGCTCCATCCCTGGAAGTGTTCAAGGCCAGGTTGGATGGGGCTTTGAGCAAGCTGATCTAGTGGAAGGTGTCCCTGCCCATGGCAGGGCATTGGAACTGGATGGTCTTTAATATCCCTTCCAACACAAGTCATTCTATAATTCTTCGAATATGTTCAAAGCATCTTCTCTTTTCTTTTCCCACATTTTGTCCCATTCATGGAGGGCTGTGGGTTCACCCCAGAAGATCTTTCAGGGATTTCTTCCCAAGGAAACCAAAGTGCTCTGCCTTTTCTGTATTTTTCCATCAAGAAAAGTGTAACTGCTGCAGTGACTTCTTTAGTTGAAGACAAAGATAAGAGGTCAAAAAACCCAAACTTATGAGGTGTGGCTTTACCCTGATGATTTCTCCTGAGCTGGCTAGTCCAGCCCATGGCTCTGGCCCAACTCCAGGCAGGTGCAGTTCCCTTCAGCAGAGGAAATTCCCTGGGTCAGATGCACCCACTGAACGCAGACACCCAGGAGCGATGCAGGAGCTTAGGGAGCAGTGGGTTAGGACAGCTTGGAATTCTGCATCTGTTTGAAACTGTGTCATTGAGATAGCACAGCATCCAGTGTTCTGAGGGTGAGCACTCATGGCACAGTGTGGTACCTACATTGATGGAAGCAAGGTCATATTTTTCCATATTTCAAACCAAGCTAACACAGCAAGTCTTCAAACCCTCTTCTTCCCAGCATTACTGTCCTCCAAAGGCATCATTCTTCTTTTGATGCTTTCTACTTAAATGAACTCCTTATTAGGTACAAGCTTTTCGAAATACAGAATAACAAGGAATTTTTAAAAACTTAATAATTTTTATTTTGGTAATTAATTCCTTCAAGAGGGATTAAGAGGCATACTTTTAAAATTTACCTTTCCTATGTATGGGGCTTTTTTTTTTTTTTCCAATGTCTGCCTTTTGCTTTTGAGTTTAGCATAACATTATGCCCATATAGTAAATTAATGCAATATATGCAGCTACTTACATCAATTTTGTGGAATTTGTACCTGCAGGACTTAATGGAAGCAAAGCTCCTGTCCATATTTATGTTCTTTTCCATAACATAGATAGTGTAACCATGAATGTAGTTATTTTCCACTTTTGTAACTGTCAGTAAAAGGAATTTGGTTGGACTCAATGATCTTTGAGGTCTTTTCCAACCTTTATGATTCTGTAATTCTCTAAGTCCTGTGTATAGTCATTAGAGAAACTGGGCTGCAGCTTTTAAAAAATATTTTTAAAACATTAGATATTTATGACCAAGCACAAAGGAAGGAATAGGATCTTTCTAGTGTGATTTGGGCATGCTTCCAGGGTGCAGTGAGGCAGCTGATAGAAATGCTGCACCATCCTGCACCTGGAATTGACAGATCTCAGGTGATACCTGTGTCCCAAGAAGCTCTTGGAGTGTGCAGAAAACAAATCGCAAGCCTTCAAAACTTGCAAGCATGAAGAAAACTCCGGATGAGCTAAGTACCTTCCAGATTACAGAGGTACTGATGTGCACTTCTGGATTTAGGAGTCTAAACTATGGTGTAGGTGTTGATGCATTCTTTTGGATCTGCATATAAATATTTGATTAATATTTATTCGGCAGTTAAGGTACTTGCCTCTGAAAAAAACTGCCTTATCAGGAAGAGTCTGTCCTTTTAGTGTGACATTTATTTGCTGAAGTGTGTAAAACCTCCTATATAAAAAAGCAGTTTTATAATCCCAAACATAAAATCTTTTCTATTTTATCGGACAGTTTTTCCTAATTCCTTTTGATCATTGCAAATCTATCAGACAGCTTATATGTAGTTAAAGAACTTTCCCTATGATCATCAAAAGAGAGATCATTTTATAATTAACCTGGAAATAATGTATTTTTCCTCCTCTTCCGCTCAGTTTTGTTTTCATGGTGCCTCAGATTCAATGGAAGGCAGTACTTTTATTCCTGTTTTTCTGCAGAGCTGAATATAAGGCTAGAACTTACAAAATAAATACCAGATGTAAAATACTGTAATAACACAGAACGACTAAGTTCTGCAGACATTTTTAGTGAAGACTTGACATGAATACACTATTCATCTCTGAAAATTATTGCAGCATAAAGTCTTCACCTCTCATAGAAATAATGGCTATAAAATGACTTTGGAAAAATCATGAAATAAGCATAATTCAGTATTAGGTGGAAAAATTATCTTATACCCTTATGTACCACTGGACACTTGATTTGGATTGTACAGACCTAAAAAATACGAGTATGATTCTGTTTCTTTGATATCTTATGCAAAGCAAGAGAGTGTTTCTTTGGTTGTACTGGAGAAGAGGAGAGAGTCATCAACTCCTAAAGCATTAGTCAATCACATTGTGAGTAAAAGGATTCTTCACTGAAACTTTGCAATAAAGCACAGCCCAACTTTATTTTGTGTTGCATTTCCTATAAAACTCTGTTCTAAAATACTTTCATTTAAACAGTTGGAGCCAGTTTTACAATTTCACAGATGTCATCAGCATCTTTTCCTCTGCTGAATAGCCTTCTCATATCCCTTACCCTCCCACCTTACCATTATAGCTCAACTGAGAAATCTTGAGATGTAAAAATAGTGAGTCAATGAGGCATAGAGACACAAGATGCTCTGGATGGCAGGAGTGGCATCTCTTTCCAAGAGTGGCCAGATTGCTTGGCAGATCAGAGAGGAATATTGTGCTGTCATAAAGAGAAAGAATACACATTGAGAAGGTGAATAATGTTCAGTTCTTGGGAGAAGTTTTTAAAGCAGTAAGGGCCTGAGTCTTCCAAGAACGGAGCCAATAGAGAATTCTTGTGAGAGCAATGATCATGGGTTTTCTAGAAGTGGTAGGTGATCCTCAAAGGATATTACATTTTGTTACAAAGCTGTCATGCTATAAATATAATTCCTTTTCCTTTTGGAGGAGCTACAACCAGCAGTCACTAATACTCCTGAAAAAAGATGATGCCCAAGGAGATGTTCAAGAACCATCAGTTTATAAGTCTTCACAGAGCAGAATGGAGTCAGCTGCATGCAGTGGGAAGCCTGAGAAACTGAACAACAATTGGTCACAAAACCAAGTCCTTGCATGTATCCTAAAAATATCAGATGAAGAAGACCCACTGGTTTGATACTGTCAAGTGAGACCAGATCTAAAGAGGCAGAGGCAGCAAGAATAAAATCTGCATCTAGAGATGTTATTATGAATATTGATTAATAAACACTTCTTTTTTGACTTCAAATACCAACTTCATTAGGCACATTTATAAAAGTATAAAAAGTATAAAAGAAAAAGCATTATGTGGCTTTTTGCCCTGTCCTTCTCCAGACAGTTTAAGTAATGGGTTTTCACTGGAGCTTTTCATTCACTTGGCATTACTGTGTCTTTCATGGAATATCTAAATACTGTAGAAGGCTTCTTGCAGAAGGTTAACAGTTAAGGGCCATGCCCACATAATCATCAGCATCTCCTGCTCCTTCAGAGGTTAGACTTTATAAGTATTTTCACTGAATAGGTTAAACAAACAGGGCAGGTGCAGTTTCTTGTTGCAAACCACTTA
>WEKY01055363.1:0-14042 GCA_013390045.1 Picathartes gymnocephalus
ACATGTCTCAACAGAATTAAGGTACATTACAAACTAGTGTCAACCAAGGCCTCATATACTTTGTTTTTTTACCAGAACAGCTCATCCTTAAAAACACTACCCCAATAAAGAAGATGAGTCCTCAAAAGCAGTTGTGGGAAAAATTGCTTATCGAGGAAGGGACTGTTGCTGTGAACAGATATCCTTTCCAGGTGGGAATTCATTGTGATATTGAAACCACAAAAGAACGGTATTCTTGGGGAAAGTCTCCATGGTGTAACAGGAGAGACTCCTCTTCCAACTGAACTGATGAACTGGTAAACTGACTAAAGGTCTCAGGTTTTGTCTCTTTATGTTGTTGAAGGGAATGAACTTGATGGAATGGGGGAAGGAGATGTATCTGAAAGTTTTTTTGTTTTTATTCTTTTCCTTTTAAGTTTTTTCTCTTTTAGGTCTGTTAATAAACTATCTTTATACCTTTAAGATTTGGGCCTGCTTTGCATTTCTCCTAATCCTTATCTCACCACAGAAATGAGTAAGTAAACTCAGTAAGTGCACTGGTGTTAAGCCAGAGTACTTGAAACCACTACACTAAATTACTCGCCTGGTGTGAGGAGACGATGTGAAACCACTGCACTATGTTAAATGTCCATTCTTAATTCTTGAATTTTATAGTTTAAATACTAATTGTGGCAACTACCTTCATTATTATATTAGCATCATCCCCCACAAAAAAACTTACTCCTGCAAAATAAATTTTAGTAGTAAAGTTTTTTCAATTCCTCTCCCTTTACCACCACTCTCTCTCTTGTACAGGGAAGGCAGGTGATGATCATTTTGTGCAGAGAAGTTCTTTCAAATTGGAATTCTTGTACATGATTAAAAATTCACAAATACAACTGTCTCTTGAAACAGTGCAAAGTTGAAATACAGTTAAAAAGAAAAAAAACCCAGCAAAACCCAACCATTTTTGAGTGAATGTCTTACTCCTAATGTAAATAATAAAACTTTGAAATACTGTGCAACAACTCTCTGAAAAACTTCCTCTTTTGTTACCCATATAGAACATAAGTAACTGCTAAATTTAGCATTTCTAACAGATAAAGCACAAGTTTTACACAAAAAAACCTGTATTGGATTTCATAGACAAAAGGCCAGTATGGAGATTTGGAATATGGGAAGTTCTTCAAGATTCAGCTGACAATTTATATTTAGCCAGATCAAGAGTAAGAGCAAGTATCCTTGACAAAGAGTATTATGGTTTTGTAACTGTAAGCAAGTGCAGCCTTTTGGAGATCATATACTCATTGACTTAGATGTATCTAATTAAAAATATGGTCGTTCCTTAAGTAAGACAATGAACTTTGTAAAGTGTTTGTGGACCTAACTAGGGCAATCTGAGGGACAGGGACAGGGGGAGGACAAGAAACAAAAAGCCCTCACAGAACCACCACAACAAAAACCCAGCAACAGTGAGACAAAGAGCTCTGCAGACACCAAGCCAGAGAACAAGGAGCAAGAGGAGGTGCTCCAGGCTCTGGAGCAGAGATTCTCATGCAGCCCCTGGAGAGGACCATGGTGAAGCAGGTTTTCCACCTGCAGCCCATGGGGTAGCCCATGTCAGAGCAGGCACATATTCACTGAAAGAAGTTGCAGACCATAAAGAAACCATGCTGGAGCTGGATTATCCTATAGGACAGTAGCACGGGGAAAAGATGCAGCAAGGAGTAGTGGAAGAGTCTGAGGAGGAAGAAGCATCGTAGAGGAGCTGTTATGGACTAACCACAACTCTCATTCCCTATTCTCCTATGCCACTCAGGGGGAAGAGCTAGAGAAGTAGAGAGGCTGGAAGTGAAGGGGAGAAATTGAGCCTGGGTAGAAGGAGGGAGAGGTGAAGGAGGCTTAGGTTTGTTTTGGGGTTTTGTTTTTTTTTTTTTTTTCAATTTTTAGCTCTGATATTAATTAAGCACATAACTATGTGCAAAGGTAATGTTCAAACCAATTGCATGAGCATCATTGTTAAAGGAAGCAGAGTGGTAGCCAACTCTTTTGGCGTTCTTCATTACAAAATTCAGTGTCCTGACACCATTCTACTGCCATGTAGGAGGCTAATCTGTTTCTCATTCTTCATTCTCCAGAATGAAAGAGCAGGATGTAGTGGCTCTGCTCATCATGTGAAGTTTGTTCCACAGAACAATCCAAATTCAGTTCCTTTCTTTTGGTGAGATCACAAGTTAGAAGATATGATCTTGATTGGCAGAAGGTAGACCACAGCTCACTGAAAATCATGGTCAGTATCAGCAGTGAGGGGTCAAACTTTGGTGGAACCCAACATTAAATAATATTTTTGCTGTAGGCAGGTCCTTGTCAGCCCCTTCTGACTTTTGCTAATTTATATGCATACATCTCAAACACAAAACCAGGACCAATTTACAAGGTTATAACTAAATCCTTTGGTAAACTCATGTCATCTTCTTCCCTAACTTCTAGCTATAAAACCATGCTCTAGAAAACAAAACCCAGGTAAGCATTGCAACTGAGACATGACTGTCAGGAAAGGATCACAGTCCAAATATGGGGGAATGGACTTTCCATTGAAAATTTTTTTTGCTGAATTCAGGAACCCAGGCCATATGGGGTTGATATAACTTCAGAACTTGCTTCATTTTTTATTGTTTTTATGTCTTCCCAGATAAGAGAGTAAAATTGCTCATCTTTTCAACCTATCTTACTTTTAAATAGCCAAGAAGCTTAAAATTTCCTTGGTTTATGGGGGTATGATTCTGAGATCAGAATATGACTGAGATAAATTCTGTAGCTTGTTAAACTCTTGTAAAGGTGGATTTCCATCTTGAATACATTTAGTAACAAAACTTCTTTTAAATGCATTTGGACAACTGCTCTTGATTTTAATGCATGTATCAGCAGGTCACATTTGGCTCATGGTCAAGGTTATTCTTTAGTGTAACTTTTATTCTTGTACTGTCCTTTCTAAGGGCAGGGCACAGAGAGTTGACTTTAATCCAAAGTAAATACATACTTTTGATATTTGTCTGTTCTTACTCAGCCCACTTAATGATAAAATTTTGAAAATTCTCACAGTAAAATTTATTGCTTTCTTGTCATTAAGCTTAGAATCATTAATTTTTCAGTTTCTGTATAACTGAGACACAGCCATTTTAAAGAATTTGTTTGGTACTTCTCTCAGATCTCTGTGATAATTATTCTGCATCATTCCTAAACTGCTTCTTCCTACGGTCGAAGAACAAGTCCATTTTTGGAAAGCATTGTTCTCAGAGACTACCTTACTGCACATAATTATAGAAAGAGTAAATTTCTCTTCACAGTGCACAGTGCAATTCAAACAAATATATTAAAAGTGTTGAAAGGGTCAAAAGTAAATAATGAAAATAAAGTGGAACCTAAAAAAATATGCAGTTATGCTCAGACTGTATTTTGCACTGCTACACTCATTCTAAGGCATGCACTAAGATGACATAAATGACAGCAGTTGTACAGTAATACCAAAAGTATTAGAGAGATTGGGTTGATTTTTATAAAGCATACAAAAATCTTAATTAAATAAGGCAATCTGACGTTTTAAATATCCCTTCCAAACCTTATACTTTATTTTTAATTTTCTTTTGCAGAAAATCACACCCCTCCTCCTCAAACCCAAAGCAAACCTTAAGGTGTAATTTTTCATTTTCTGTTATTACTCTGTGCATTGCATGAGTTACTCATCCAATAAATTCAATTTGAAAATAAAATATTGATGTTTAAGGAAGTGTCATGAAAAAGACTTATGTGTTTTGAATTTTGAGAATAAACAACTCCTGCTATTTTTGCTAAAACAATCTGCAACTCTTAAAACTTGTGAGGTGAAGTGGGTTACTTCAGAAAAAAAAAATTTCTTTTGTCAGAAATGAGGGAGAAAATATTTGCTTTTGTATTTAATAATTGCAACTAATTTCAGCCATCTGTCTTTTTGCTGTCTTAGAATTTGTGATCACTTAATGTCAACATAATTATCATCCCCTGAAATCTGGCATTTCTTCATGGTACTGTAGCTGTATCATACATTTGTTTAAGCTTTTTTAATCTAAATAAAGGCTTATCATTCCTTGTCATAAAACATGTATTTAGAGTTTTTGGCATTCTCAATATTTCACAACAACATGGCATAAAAATATTTAAAATATAAACTTAACATGTTGTAAGAGAAGTAAATGAACAGATTTATGACTAGTAATGATTGAAAGCCTCTTTAGGTCTTATTCTTTCAAAGCCAGTAATATACTCTAGATAACACATATCAAGGAAGGTAAAGGTACAACTACATTGAATATGTCTTGGTGTATAAAAGATACTGTCTGGTTGGAATTTCAAAATATTTGTATTATTTTAAAGTAAGATTCTCCAAGGAAGGTAAATGGAAAGGGGCATAAGACAAAGAAGGTAAAAGTGGTTTTATTTGCAGTATGCATTAAAAGGAGCTAACTGTAAATCACATCAGTTGACTGTGTTTATTTAATTGTTTATTTAAATATATATTTTTTCCACAAGGATTGCATGAGATTTCCGCCCATGTACCCATGAGATATGCTATCAAGCATGATAGGGGACTATTCCCTTTTCACTTGGGTGTTAGTGTTCAGAAGAACACTAGCTTCTGGTTCAAGTGTTTTTTCCTAAATATAAGTGCAAAGGGATGACTAAACTTCACTATTCTTTCATCCAAAAAAATATTATTTTCTTGATGAGGGAAAAAAAAGTGAACAATTTAAACGTGGTTTAGTTGGGCAAAGAAAATGGGAGCTATTTGCTGTCTTTGTGAAATGAGAGAGTGTCCGCTCAAATTGTTCATTAAAACAGAGGAAAAATGGGAGTGAAAGTAGTTCTTGTTTTCATTCATCAGTTAAGCAGATATCCTGAGCAAGCAACGTGTATTATAAGGCCAGACTTGACAAGCCTGCTTAAGAGAAATCCTTTCAACAGTTCCTCTGCACAGACAGCTACATTTGTATTTCTCTGTCTTTCATTCAAGTTTCTTTTCAAGCAATTTTCAGTCAGTGTCAGTGAATTAAACCTTTCAGCAATGTTCAGCAATGAGACACTGAAAGTTCTGTATCTCTGTTTTATGACTTGAGGTATAAAAGTTTAAAGCCTTAATCCATAAAAACCTTTCACTGTCTGATGTAACAGTTAAATGGAATTTACAAGCACAAATCCAAAATGCAGGTCCTCAACTCTTCCTTCTTCTACAGTCTAAGGCTGGTGATGCCAAAAGTGTATTAATGTATCAAATTAATTTCCTAGGGAGAAGGAAGATATTGCAGCTAAATTAATGAGCATTAAGATGCTTTAATACTTAACTGGAATAAAAATACTGAGCAATAGGACCAGGGATAGGAAAACAGGTTTCTTTCTTCTCAGATGAGTACATAGTAAAACATAGTGAAACAGGGTCATTTGCTTTTTCTCAATTTTTTTTTTTTTTTGTCCAGTGAACTTGCAGTTCTCCTTTGCAAAGTGTAAATCTTCAAAACTAGAAACAATCAGAGATTTCCTATTGCCATGTGATCAAATCTTTCTCCAGGAAAATAGGAGAGAACAGAACCAGATTCCAACATCCATAGTGGACTGTTCTGAGTTATGGGCTTACATCTCTTCCTAAAACTTAATTTAAAGATGGAATATGAAGACAGAGGATGCTAAAATGGAAAGAAAAAGTGAAAAGGAAAAAGAAATATTAGATGTAAAGAGGATAGGGTAGGGGAAGGAAAGACTGGGCAGTGGTGTCCATAATGCCATGTGCTAATAAATTGAGAACTTTATTGCATTTAAATGGTAATACTGCTTCTTATTCTTCAAACGGATTGGTTCTATCTGTAAAGTATGGCTTTGCACAGCACTGCACCATAACATATGCAAAAATATTAAAAATAAGAAAACCCCAGTGGTGCCCAGACCAATGTTTTTTGAACAAGTTTTTCATATTTCTAAAATACTACTATAAATAATACAACTAAAATTCTACTATAAATAATACTGAATAATAATATAATACTATGGGGTATTTTAGTGGGTGAAAATGGCCATTATTTCTTCATCAGAATTCTGGAAAGGATATTCTTTATTTCATAAATGAAAACTCTAGTATTTTTATTGACTGTTCTCTGACCATCTTCCAAGTATTTACACTTTTTCCCAAGAAACTGATGACTCAGTCTGTTTTCAGTACTTCTGATTCTGTTAATAACATCCAGGCTGGAATTTACAAAGGAATCACAAGTCATGAATTAAGAAAAATGTTGCACAACTTAGCTCCTTCTGCTTCCACTAACTAAATAAACAGTCTTTCTCAGAATAGCTTTGAAAAAATGAAGTATTCCTGTGTTTTAAGAGAAGAAATAAATATATGAAGTACAATTCCCTTCATATGTAATTAAAAATATTTTTAAAATTTCCTATTTGCTTTTATAAAGTCAACATCACTTCTAAAATTAATAAGAAATTTTATATATTTTCTGTGACATTTGCATTTTTTCTTTCCTTGTTCTATTCCACGTTGTGTTCATTTTAATGATTTGGTTGCTGATTTTCCTTTAAACTTTAAACTTATGTTTAAGGTTGGTTTTATTTTGTCCAGTGAAAGTCAAGATTCTTATACTGTATTTGTAGAGAGTTATTTGAAGTCTAAAGGAATTACTCCCAGAGTAGCTTATAGTTTTGGGTGAATAATATCTTGTGCTCCATGTTTGCATGTTCACTATCATCTTGCACATCAAGTTTTTAAGAGGAGATATTACCACTTTTAAGAACATGAGATTTAATTGGTAATTATTGGTATAAATAACAAGTATTATTAACTGTGGAAATAATAAAGCAAATCCATGATTGATGTGTTCAGTTCAAGACTAACCTTCATGTATAGACTTGCACTTGCTCTGAACCTTCATTCCTTTCTTATTATTTTCATGTTCTTTTCTCCTTTGTTGCCATCGTGTTTGTTTCCTTGCTTCTCTCGCTCTTGCTCTGCATCCCTCTTGCCACTTTTCCTCTTTACACAAGTGGTATCCTTTACAGCTGTTAATAAATTCTTTGAATAAATTTTGTCTTTTAGTGAACTAGCTGTTTCATATCACTAAAAAAAACCCATAGATTTTGACAGAAAGAAATGTTTCAGTTCATCTAGTTCTATTGTTTCTAAGAAACATTGAATAAACTGTGGCTTTTGTAACATTAAACTGTATTGAAATAAATAGTTTCCAAACTTTCCAGTACTTTGGATACAACCTTTTGTATAAATTGCATTAAAGTTTTGCTGTAAGAAGAGTTGGTTTTGAGTACAGATTCTGTTGGTTAGCATTGCTGATGTATTCCTCGTATCAGCTGGCACAGAAAATCCCAGTTATGCTAGCTCTATCAGACATTTGCTTTGTACCATGTCATGAAATAATTCAGTGTGTTTGAGATGTGTTGGATTCACTCTTTATGTGCAGCAGTGCTCTGTGTGTGTGCTGTGCTCATTTCCCAGAGCTGTATTTGAGCTGCAGCCCAGGCAAAGAGAAACTCACTAGGTCACTGCTAAAAGAGACGGACCTGTGCTGGTTTTTGCACATATAATACTTGTTTCTTTCTTTCGCCTTACCACGACCCACCAGTAACCAAGATTCACAGTAACTCTGAGAGAGGAAGAACAATTATTAGTTTAGGCTTTGTCTGAAAATCACAACCACCCCTTCATCCCATCATCACTGGCCTCCTCCTCGCTGGCGTGAACTGGTGCAAGACAGATTTTGCCTGATATGGACTTGAACAATTCTGCTAGAGTAAATATTCAAACCAAAGCTATTCTTTCAACGGTCCCTTAATGTTTAATTTTACTCTTCTGTGTTTTGCCTGTAATTAATTTTGGCAGAAAATAAAAAAAGAAAAATTAAAAAAAAATTAAAAAAAAAGAAAAGAAAGTAAAAAACATGTCAGTCTGCAATTACTTATGTGCTCTGAGATGATCTACCATCTGAGAAGTTTTGGATTTAGGGAGGAAATTCTGTCCTCTACAGTATGATTCTGTGCTTAGACTCCAGAGATCCAGTACTGATAGTAAATAATTTTGGGGTTGTGCTTTCTCAGTGGTTAAGCAAACATGCCCAATTGACATTTTAAGCAAAAATGCCATAAATATTAGGCCCTTGGGAAGGAGAAACACAGGGACCCCAAATAACTTGTCTGTGATCTCGTAGCAATTATAAAAACCCATGGTAGAGTAGAACTGGTATTTTGGCTTATAGGTCTCTGGGGCTATTACATCTCAGCCTACAGGAGACGTCCTGTTATCTAGTTTCCATGTTGCCAAGTCAAGTCTGAAAACAAATTCAGAGTGCTGCAGTGGACAGTGGAAGTCAGGTTAACACAACGTTTAATTTTAATTTGGTGGCAACACATGTAATTACAGCAACACCTAAATTCATGATTGACAACTGCAGTAATAAAGAAGCTGTGTAATGCATTGAATAGTCAGTCAATATAAACACCTTCAAAACCCACCAGTTTATGGCAGATCATTCAAAGGCAAATTTTGCTGAGGATTATTTCCATTCTGAAATTTAACCTTTAGTCCTAGGTGTTTTTCAGATAACTGTGACTTTTCTGGAAAAATACAAAATAGTTCCTAGAACTTATAATGGCTTTTAACTGGATATTACTGGAATGCTTTCTCCCAGTAATTAGTTCATAGATGAGAGTGCAATCTAATCAGCCAGGTGATGTGTTCAATACCCTGACTTTGTAACTTGTACAAATTTAGAACATGTCTTTGTTCCTCAATATAGAAATAATTCTATTACCTGCTACTTGCAAAACATGGGATGTATTTTCTAAGAATATAAGATGCACGCTGCAGATGCTATCAAAACCCCAACTAAGCATCCCCTCTGTCAATACCCCGAGAAAAAAAAATACAAATTGGTGCAAATACGTAGTGATACTGTCTAGATAAATTCACAAAAAACACTGAGCTGAATCCCAGGTGCTGGTGACGGAAGCAGGGTATTCCATGGTGTAAATAGAAGGCCATGGATCCTCTTCTGTGAAACTGTCAAACCCCTTCCGTACTGCAAAATTTTGTGGCAAGGGGTTCCACAAATCCTCTCTGCATGGTGTATGGGCATATTTTCTTTAGTTTCTTCTGTACTTGCTAGTTTATTTGATGCCCTTTTGCTCTTGGACTAGAAAAAGTGGTGGAAAATATTTAATTTCCCCTTCTCTTCATCAGTCTATTTTTTTCTTTCTAAATCTGAGAAGCAGCCAGTTGGAGCATGAAATTAAGCAAGACATTAAAACTTAAACTCTTCAGAGTTCAGTAGTGCTTTTGGTTTCTTGCAGCTTATATCAGACTTGGATAATTTTGCTTGGACTTACATAATTTTCAGTCTCATGTAATGTAATAATTCAATACACTAATTAAATAATTCAAATATAAAAGGCCAAATTAAGAACAGAAAATACTGCTTTAAAATGGAAGTTTTAAAATGGGCTGCAATATTTCTAGAACACAGCAAAAAATATTGAGAAGACAGTTTGCTTTTACTCTATAAATATATTTTAAAAGCTGTCTAATGCTTCACAAGAAGTTTGACATTTGAGTCAAATGGACCTGATTAGAAAATATTTTGACGAAAAAGCGAAAATGCTGAAAGGCCAACATAAGTTGATTTGAATGAAGATACTTTAAGCCACCCTTAACTACCTAACATTTTAACCAGTGCTTTTCTAATTATGATTTGGGAAAAATATATTTCAGCAGATGGTGTCGTTACCTGAAGATGTGAATCTTCATAAAAGTACTAATGAAGCCTGACATTTTCCTACAAGGTTAGGACAATGTTATATTGCTGTTTGTCCACTTCTGTGAAGCAAAATGCACTTAAGAAGAATTTGCTGAATACTAGAAACCACTTAATTGAGATTACCCAGAGAATGACTCATCACTGTGATTATCAATCTCTTCAGGTCTGCAGTCATGTAGGAATAGCAACAACTTCTTTCTAGACCAATGGAGCTTTAAAAAATCTGTAGCTACTATTTGGTTGCTTTTTGCTTTCTGTCAGTCCTTGAAGTGTTTTGCAGCTTTGCAAGAGTTTACACAGAGCACTTGTGAGCATGCTTTGGAAGTAGTTAGGAAATAGCACAGCGAGAGGCTTATTTTGCAGGAACTCTAAAGAAGATAATGAGAAAGCTTGCTCGGTGTTTGGTAGGAAAGATGACATTTTAACCAGTGCATAAAGGGCATTTGCCACACAGGGTTGATATTACATCTTGACTTCCACTGGCAATGAAGCTAATTTTGTAGTAAAAGTCTCATTGAAGGCCAGGTGGTGACATTATTATGTTTCTAGGTACTGATAGATGACAGTACGTAAGGTGAGACGACAATTTTTTTCCTCATTGTAACATCCCATGCCTCATTTTGATTCCAGTCAGAAAACACTGAGCACTACCTGACTGCAGCTTTGATTTTATGTTTACTCATGAACTATACTATAGATGTTAACTCAAGTTTACATTTTACTTTTTACTGTATTTTCTGCATAATTTTCTGGACCTTTAATGCAAATTTTATTGAACAAATACATTCCAAAGGTGCCACCCTCTGTAATTATCTTGTGCCCATTCTCTTTCTTATGGTAGCATTTCTTTATATCAACCAGTAAAATGCAATATTTTGAGAGAGCAACACTGGCTGTGGAATTTTTTTGAGTTTACATATTGTGATTTGTTGGCAATGTGTATGCATTAAAAGAGATTGATAAAAAAATTACAGTAGAAGATACTTCAACAAGAGATTGAAATATGTTTTGTATTTTTACAGTTATTTAAATCGTCAGTTACCAACGGTGTTTTGCAAGGTGCAGCCATCTTTTCTTGGTAGAAATTTATTTCTTTATATCACTAAGATTTCAAAATATCCTTATATACCTAGAAACTAAAAATATTTAAACTAAAATCTGAACTACTGATATGAATCTGTCACATCGGATGCAAACTATGATTCCAGGTATTGTTACAGTGAGCCAGTTTCTGTCTTATTCAAACCTCTCTCTCATTTGCCTCAGGCTAATATTAAAACCAAGATCTAAGTCCATTTGAGTTATGTAAAAAATAATAGTTTTCTCCCTTTATTGCTTCTCCTTTCTTTTGAATGTATCCTATTTTTATATTTTCTAAAATTTTGCATGGTTTATTGACATATTTTTTCCTTTGTGGAAATTATTAGGCTTATAATCTCTTTAAGTTCTGGAAATTTTTTATCAGCCTGGGAAACATCTCTTTAATTAAATAGTTGTCCAGTTGTTTTGGTGAAAGTTTTCCCATCTTCTATCAGATCAAATATCTACCATGAAAAATAGTCTGACCAGAGAATTTGTACCTGTCATGGTATGGTCTCCGATTTATGACCACAGATCATTTCATTTCTCTTTAGATGTAATCCATCTTCCCATTTGTAACTGACTTCACATTTTTCTCTAATTTTATCTGTTTGACATTACTTGCTGTTACAAATGCCTATTTCTTCTTCTGTTATCAGCGTATAATTGGGCTCATTTTCTCTGCTGGCACTTGCTGAAAAACGTTTGGGTATACTGACTCTATAATCTTTTATATTTGAGTTGTTCTAAGAGTCAAAATAATCTTATTACTGCTGTGGCAAGAAATGTGTCACCATCCTTCCACTGCCTGTGTGCTGTCCGCCCTGTATTGAAAATTTCTTCCTGGTTCCTGTTCTGGAGTCCATCTTTCAAATGCTGAGATTTTCATAGAGAGCTGCACTTCAAAAGTAGATCAATAATAGGACAGTACATTTTCCCCCCGCAAGAATATCTTGAACAGCTTGGTTCACTTTTTCCTTTGCTGCCAGCCAGTGTCCAGGATGGCAGAGGACATCCTTCTCTCTGTTTCATTACTCCTGTACTCACCATCAGAATGTAGAATCATAGAATGGGTTGGGTTGGAAAAGACCTTAAAAATCATCTAGTTCTAAATCCCCGGCCATCAATAGGGATACTTTTCACAAGACTGGGTGGCTCAGAGATCCATCTAGCCTGACATTGAATACTTTCAGGAATGGGGCACCCAGAACATCTCAAAGCAACCTGTTTCAAGGTCTTGCCACCTGCATAGCAAAAAATTTCTTCCTAATATTTAATCTAAAGCTACTCTTTCACAGTTTGAAGCCATTTTCCCCTTTTCCTGTCACTACATGCTCTTGTAAATAGCCCCTCTCTATCTTTCTTGTCTGTTCTCTTCTGGTACTGGAATCCCTCAGGTAGGTTATCCTGAAGCCTTCCTTTCTCTAGGCTGTACGATCCTAACTATTTCAGCCTTTCCTTCTAGGAGAGGCAATCCATCCCTTTAATTATCTTGGTCACCCTTCTCTGGGCTCACTGCAACAGGCTGAGGCTGATGTCTTTCCTGTGCTGGCTACCCCAGAGCTTGATGCAGCACTGCAGGGTGGGGTGTCACCAGAGCAGAGCAGAGGGGCAGAAACACTTCCCTCAATCTTCTGGCCGCACTTCTTTTGATAGAAAACATAAAATATGAAAGGAACTTGGATCTCACTACCACTAATTTTCTGGTCTTCATTCGTCCTTAGTGTATAGACCTAATTGCTGAGAAGAAATGAAACCACTGTGAAAGTTTTCAGGATGAATATTTTAAGTATAACTCCTTAGATCTCAGTGTTTGTAAAGTTTTCTTCTTAGAAACGCAAATGATTTGCTTATAAACTTGTTATTAGAGAGGAATTTTCAGCCTAATTATCTTGTGGGTACTATTGACACTATGTAATAATAAGCTTTAGAATCTAGTTTTGGGATCCTATCACTATGGCATTTTAAGCTGCAGCATTTAAGCAGTGTTATAACAGACACGTAGAATTTTCCTATGCTTGAAGTTCGAAGGATGTCTCTGACATTTTTGTGGCAGTTCAACAGTGTTCTGATTTTTTCTGTAGTGGGCATAGAGGTGGGAAAGGCAAGGGGTTTTTTTGTTTGTTTGTTTGTTTGTTTGTTTGTTTTTGTTGTTGTTGAAAACAATTTTAGAACACATGGGTGACTGGTCTTGTATGCTACTGGGTTTCATAGGAAAGTTTGTTACTCTTAACATATGTTCCATATATCGATATAGCAATTTTGAAAATCTTAAATTTCTATGATTCTAGTTCCCAGACTCACATTGGAAAAACCTTTGATTTTCATTATCATTATCTCATAGAATATCAACTGTACAATTATCTTTCAGCACCCCTTGCTGTATGTACAACCCTCCTCCTCTATGGCTACTGAATACCACAAATTTTCTGCATGATAACTTGTGATTTTCTCATATGGGGGTTTTTGATATCTCTGTGGTATCCTTTCCCACACCTGAGTGATAATATTGGATAATGATGGTTTGGTGTTCTCTTATGACTTTCTTCTCTCAGGAAGTTAATGTGTTCCTTTTTCAGCACAGGCCGCAGACACTCAGGCATGTAATATAACAAAGCATAAAAACAAGATTTCATCTCAAATGATCTTTATTTTTTGTCACAGTATAGGCTCTCCTTGGTACCAGGCTGAGCCTGTCAGTCATACATCTCCACCAATGGATTCATCCCTTGTCAATGATAAAGGGCTGTCCAGGCATGGACCTTAAGCCAATCAGATAATGACCTGAGAGTTTTTTGAAATGTTCCGGGATAAAAGGAAGCCCGGGAAAATTAAAGTTGGCAGTTAATGTTCACCCCACCACGAGGTCAGCTCCCCTTCCTTTGTCTCATCCCGTGGACCCCCAGACCCCTCATATTACAATTTTTCTCTAATAATTTATTGTGATAGAAGACTTTTAAAATTGCCTTGATTTTAGTAATGAATAATGGATGGTATAATTACATAGAAATAGCATTTAATTATTCTTTTTTCTTTCTTTGCACAATATGAAATATTAGCTACAGCAATTGAAGCCCATTAAACTGCAATAGACAATAGCATTCACAGTGTGTCTTGGTCATGCCAGAA
>WEKY01055365.1:17863-50758 GCA_013390045.1 Picathartes gymnocephalus
TTTTTTTTGTGAATCAGAGTCTCATTATGGATAATCTGGAATTTGGGAGCACTTGCTGTGTAATCTTAGCTCTGCCACTGACTCCTCTGTGGCCCTGGAAGTTTCCTATTCCCTGTACCCACCTCCCCATCTCCCCAGTGGGTCTGGTTATTTGCACTCCAGGTGGTTGGATGCTGTTGAGTTGGGGGATTAAAAACATCAAACAATGTAAAAAGAAATCAGGAGATGGAGGGAACAGCTTTAAGGAGGGGTGGGGGTTTCAATCCTTTTCCTCCCCAAAAATCCTTGGTTCTGCAGCTGTGTGTGTGCTCACCAGTCCATGGCCGGGCCAGCAGCTGGTTCCCACTGGAGAATATCAGCTGGACGAGTGGTGCCTTCATTCCAGAGGGAAATTCCAGGTCCAGGGTGTTGCTGATCCAGCCCTGAAGCTCCACTTCTCCCTGTGGAAAGCTCAGCACCAGCTCCTGTCCTGTGCTGGTGGCACTGGGATGCCCCCATGGCTGCAGGGGCAGGGAACTGGGGGATCTCCATCCCTTCCCCTCCTGGAGGTGTTTGGGATGAGCTGTGGGTGCATGGACAGAAATCCCAGCCCTCAACCAACGAGGCAAAACAGGTCCTGCTCCCTTTGCAGGTGCTGGAAGGGGCTCTCCAAGCACTTTCTGTGTTTGCACCACATCGATTTGAAGGCTGAATTTTTTTTTAGCTCTTTTTTTTTTTTTGGTGTTTATCAAGAAAGCTTTGTGCTTTTCTCTGGTGAGCCCGACTTTTAAAAAGACTCTTTGGTTGGGCTGTGTAGAAAATAAACCTCTGTGTACAGCCCTGCTGCACTGAACGTGGTGTTCCTGTCACAGTGACTGAGCTGACCTAGAACACGTAGCTTTTGTGGTGCCAAGGTGCCGCTTCCCTCTCTAACATTCCCTGTTTTTCATTGTAGGCTTGATCCCTATGCAGATCCCTATTATGACTATGAAATAGAGCGTTTCTGGCGTGGTGGGCAGTATGAGAATTTCAGGGTTCAGTACACAGACCCCGATCCCTACCGTAACTACAGAGTAAGTAAGGAAAATTCCCCCTTCCCTTTTTCCTTCCCGACTTTCTTCCAGGTTCTTCTGGCCCTTGGCACAGTTCCAGTGCAGGGCTTGAAAGAGGAGTTTTCAAATAGTTAAATCTTGGCTTAATTTGGAGGTGAAGGGTTGGGAGGATGTTGTGTTCCAGCAGCACTCCAGGCTTGGGAATGACTTTGGGAAGCTGCCTGATGGAAAAGGACCTGCAGTGCTGGTTGGCAGTGGCTGAAAGGGCCACTGGCACCGGGCTGGCACCAGCCCTGGCACGGCCACAGCCCCAGGGCAGGGACTGTCCCCTGTGCTGGGCACTGCTGAGGCCACACCTGGAATTCTGGTCTGGTTTGGGCTCCTCCAAGACAAACCTTGAGGGGCTGGAGCGTGTCCAGGGAAGGGAACGGAGCTGGGAAGGGGCTGGAGAATTCCTGAGGGAGCTGGGAAAGGGGCTCAGCCTGGAGAAAAGGGGGATCAGGGGGGACCTTGTGGCTCTGCACAACTCCCTGCCAGGAGGGGCACTGAGGGGGGCTCGGGCTCTGCTGCCAGGGAACAGGGACAGGAGGAGAGGGAACGGCCTCGAGTTGCACCAGGAGAGGATCATATTGGATATTAGGGAAATATTTCATGGAAAGGATGTAAAGTATTGGAAAAAACTGCCCAGGAAAGCAGTGGAGTTCCCATCCCTGGAAGTGCTCGAGAAACCTGTGGATGTGGGGACACGGTCAGTGGTGACCTTGGTGGCAGTGCTGGGCTGAGGGTTGCACTCGATGATCTGAAGGTCTTTCCCAACCTTAACAATTCCACGTCTGAGATGGGAAGGTGCTTCCTGCTCGTGCTCCTTGGCTGCTCCTCAGTGTAGCAGTTGAGCAGTGCTTGCAGCCACATCTGCCAGCTGTCTTGGACATCTTGGAGAGGGAGGCAGTTTCCAGGAAAGAACCTGGCTGGGGAAAGATTTCCCTGTTAATTCTTGGGAAGGAGAGGATTGGATTTGGGCAGCTCTGTGTAGCAGCAGAGGCTCCAGCCTGACTGTGCAGTGCTGGTGGAGCTGCACATCGGGATTGAGGCACAGGAAAGCTGCAGGCAGGGGCTAAAATCCCAGGATTGGGTGGTGTCACACCAGGAGTGGATCTGCATTAAAGCAAGGCTCTCAACCCTTTCCCTGCTCTTCCTCTTCCCCTCGTGCAAACTTTGTGCCTCTGGAGCAGTGTCCAAACCAACCAGCCCTGCTCAGGGGGCAGCTTTTCAGTGCTTTCCATCAAATCCTTTCAAAAGTAGCTTTTCCTTTGCTCTAAATCCTTGTTTTCTGCAGAAGCAGTGCCCAGACAGCAGCCTGGGCCTCACTGTGTCCGCACAAGACCAATTACTTTCCCGGTGCTCATTAGCAAAGTTAATTAGCTGCTTATCAAAATGATCAGCAGCGAGGGGAAAGACCTGTAAACATCCATACATTTATTTAATAAGCTTAACAAACCAAATTAATCGGAGCGTTGCCTTCGAAAACAGCCATTGTGCGGGATATGATGCTGTGTTTGTGTCGAGGTTCTGCTCAGCAGGATCCAGACTATTTATTGGTCTCCAGATTATTGATTTTGAGATTATTGGCCTCCAGATTATTGATTTGCAGATTACTGACCTCAATCCTTCGGTGAGGGAAGCGCGGATGTAATTCCCAGCCATCCCAAGCTTGCCGCCCGCATTGCCGGGAGCCGCTGCCACAGCGCCACGACGCTTTCTCTGTTCTTCTTTTCAAGGAAAGAGAGCGAGAACGGGAGAGGGACAGAGAGAACAGACAACGGGAGCGGGAACGGGAGCGGGAACGGGAGAGGGAGCGGGAGCGGCGCCAGCGGGAGCGGGAACGGGAGCGGGAACGGGAGCGCGACAAGGAGCGGCAGCGGCGGAAAGAAGAGTGGGAACGGGAGCGGGAACGAGTGAAGAGGGACGACAAGGACAGGCAGCACCGGGACAGGGAGCGGGACAGGGACCGGGAGCGCGACAAGGACAAGGACAAGCCAAAGCCCCGGTCCCCGCTGCTGCCGAGGTGAGTGTGTGCTGGGATCGGGGTGTGGCCGATGGGTCCTGCCGGGTGTAAGCGCTGGGTAACGCGGTGCTTAGTGAGCCTCGCGGCCGCTGAGTGGAGCTAAAGCATCAGTGGCAGTGAGTCACTCTCCCTGGAAGCAGGAGTGTGCTTTGGTATGGGGGCGTTGGGCTCATCCCTCTTCCCTTCAGGCTGGAGAGGTTTTGGGAGGACGAGGGGCTCCTCCTGCAGGTCGGTTCCCTGGGTGACTCCCTTTGAGGCTTTGGCGAATTTCTGTCACAAAACCCAGGGCTGCTCCGGGAGTTTGTGCGTAGCAAAAGTAGCTGGAGGTTTAAGTACAATTCCAGATGGAAAAGGTAAAGGAATTATGCTGGGAATGAGTCTCTGCTCGGTGGAATTGCAGCGTGGGGTCGGGTTTGTTGCCTCTGACCACGCATTGTTTGTGGAAATCCTGGCTGTGACCTGTGTGAAAGAGAAAATGGAACCAGACAGACTGAAAGTGCAGGAACGTGGTTCCTCTTTTGTTCCTCTGTCAATGATTTACGTACCCTGCCTTCCCAGCCCCCTCTGTCTGAGGCACATTTGTAAAGCACTGGAAAAATATCCCAGTGGAATGGAATTTCTAATGTCACAACCTCGTTTGGTTCAGAATCGTGGAAAAGTGTCACATTTCTTGCAGAAGAACATCCTGGAGCAACCTGGTCTAGTGGAAGGTCCTTGCCCATGGTAGGAGGGCTGGAATGAGATGAACTTCAGTGTCCTTCCCACCCCATTCCATGATTTTGTGATCTCCAGGAAAGCTTGCTTAGCAGTTTCTTGGGAAGAGTGGCAGATGGAGACTCCCACGGCGTGTGGGGGACTGTGGGGACACACAGGCGTGTGTGGGGCAAAGAGAAGTGCAGGGAAGCTGTGTCCCGAGATTTCTTGGAGCTTTTCCTGCTGCCTGGTGTCTGTGTTGTTGCCCTGCACTGGAGGAAGGTGTGAGATAAGGATGGGCATGAGGAGGGGTTGGATCAATGAAGAGCAGGGCTAGGAATGCCAGGAAAGAGGCTCCACGTGGAATCGGGTGGGAGCAGGGCTGAGTCCTCAATCCAACCCAGAATTTTATCTGCATCACTGAAAGAAAAGCTGATTTTTGAGCCTCTTGCCCAAGAGGAAGTGACAGTTTCAGAACGGTCTGGAGGAGCAGCAGCTCCAGAGCAGTTATAGGAATACCATAATTACATGTTGCGTTTAATGACAATCTTCACTTAACAGCCACGATTTGTGCACCTTAATTACCACATTGCCTGGTGGTTTGTGCTCTCCTTGGCTGGGAGATGGGACAGTTCTCCTGCAGACCCATGTGATGGAGGTGATGTCAATGGAAGTGATGTCACCTGCTTGGCAGCTCAAGGTCATGAGTCAGGGACAGTCACTGTGACCCAAGGCTGAGCCTGCTGGCTGCTCCTTCCCCTGGCACTCCTGGGGCAGGGCTCTCTTGGGAGAGTTTGGGCTTCCCAAAGGCTGCTGGGTGGGAGCAGTGACCGTGCTCACCCATCTTGGATCCATGTTATTTCATGAAAGAACAGAATTCTTTCATGGAATGAGATGGTCTTCATGTGAGAGCCCAGAAATGGGTTTGACAGCATTCGGGGGATACACATTCCCTGCTTCCCTCTGACACAAGGGAGCTGGGGATGCCTCTCGTGTCTCCAAAACTCCTTGAGATAAGTCTTGGTCATGCAAAAATAGTTTCTGATGCACCTCTTTGCTTTTCTGTTTTAAGTCTGCTATGGAGGGGGACTTTTCAAAGGGCATGGAGTGACAGGACAAGAGGAAATGGCCTTAAGCTGAAGGGAATGTAGGGTTAGATGGGATTTTTGGGAAGGAATTCCTCCCTGGGAGGGTGGGGAGGCCCTGGCACAGGGTGCCCACATTGGAAGGGACCCTAAAGCCCATCCCATCCCACCCCCTGCCATGGGATTTCACTTCCCATGGTTGACATCCATGTCAACATGCCCCCTTCTCGCAGCACTGCAGGTGTCTGGATGCCTGTGGAGGGGAAAAAAAAAACCCGCAGAAAGAAGTTCTGAAAGAGCTTTTTAACAAGTGAAAGCAGAATTCCAGCTTCTCCCTTGGAGAGCACATCCCTTATCCATCACTTGGCATTTCCCCAGGAGTCCCTGTCACGCTCGTGCTGTGACCTGGCTCTGGGCTGTGTCCCACGTCACTTTGTGACCAGCTCCCAACTTCCTGATGGCAGAGCAGTGGCTCGAGCTGTCTCACCTTTCCTCCAGATAGCTCCGTGCCGGGCTCCGCAGGGGCACGTTTGGCACCCTGGGATTGAGCAGCTCCCGAGTTTGTGTAACGTGTCAGACCTGGGATTGCTCCGTGCTTCCTGGGAAGCAGGATGCACAGCAGTGCCCCAGCACACACCTGTGGGTTTATTTATAGGCTCTGGGCTTTCCCTAATTGCTGGATCCCAGCTTTTTGGCAGGTCCAGCCTCTCCGGGCGGCGCTGGCGGCTGGCTCACGCCACGGCTGCCTGTTAACATTCCTGTGCTTCCAGGGCCCACGCCGCCCTGCTGGCTAATGAGCTCGGAGGACTCCTCCTCGGAGCTTGGAAAACTGCTCCATTGAGCTCGGAGAACTCCTCGGAGCTTGGAAAACTGCTCCATTGAGCTCGGAGAACTCCTCGGAGCTTGGAAAACTGCTCCATTGAGCTCAGAGAACTCCTCGGAGCTTGGAAAACAACTCCTCGGAGCTTGGAAAACTGCTCCATTGAGCTCGGAGGACTCCTCCACGGAGCTTGGAAAACTGCTCCATTGAGCTCGGAGGACTCCTCCACGGAGCTTGGAAAACTGCTCCATTGCGCTCGGAGGACTACTCCACGGAGCTCAGAGAACTCCTCAGAGCTCAGAGGACTCCTCCACAAAGGTTGTGCAAGCAGCACTGAGCTTTGCCAAAGGCAGAGCTGAGGATGTCGGTAATTTCAGGCCGGTGTTGGTGTTGGTGTAGGGTTCCTGCAGGAGCTGGAGGAAGGAGCAAACCATGATCCATAAAATCAAGGGAACCCAAACAGCAAATAGCCAGGAAGATGGGAACAGCTCCCTCTCCATTTTATTGAAAGCAGGCAGGTTCAGTCTGCTCTCTGAACAGCAGAGGAGTTTAAGGCTAAAAGGGCAGAGAAGCCGGAGGAGCTCCCAGCATTGCTGGGTGATTGAGATGAGGGGGATTAGAATTTAACAAAGATTTAAACCCTGATGCACTCAGGGACAAATGTTTCTCCTTGAACCTTTGGAAAGAAGAGGCTGCAGTGTTTGGGTTCCAGTGGAATTGTCACATGTGGATTGGCCTTTTTTGAAGGAACTAAAAAAATTGTCTTCCAATACCTGAAGGGAGCTGACAAGAAAGAGAGAGAGAGGGACTTTGAGCAAGAGCATGGAGTGACAGAACAAGGGGAGATGAATTTGAACTGACAGAGGGGAGGTTTAGATTGGTTTGTGGGAAGAAATCCCTCTCTGTGAGGAGGCTCTGACAGAGCTTCCCAGAGAAGCTGTGGCTCCCCCTGGATCCCTGGAAGTGTCCAAGGCCAGGTTGGAGCAGCCTGGGACAGTGGAAGGTGTTCCCGCCCATGGCAGGGGGTGGAATGAGATGAGCTTTAAGATTCATTCCAACCCAAACCATTCCATGGATTCTGTGAATGTGCAATTGCTGCTTTATGCTTTGGGCTGGGTTTTTTTTCCCAAGCTTAAGATGAGCACTCCAAGAAGTTTAAAATCTGAGATTGCACTGCTGGTAAAAGTGTTCCTGCCCCTCCTCCTCCTCCTCCCTCCTCAGGCATCGAACACTCAAACAAGCCAGGACACTTTATGATCAATTAGAGGGATAACTTGGCTGTCTGTCCTCCTGCTCCCATCTCCAGAACGAGTTCTGATGCCCCAGGCTGGGCCTGATTTTTGCTGAGTGCAAAATTCCTTCTTTTTCTCTCCGTCTTGCCGGTGGAGCTCCCTGTTGTGCAAAAGCCTTTCAGGGATAAAGAAGTGACATGAAATACGTCCTCTGAAGAAACTTAGAGCAGTGCAGGATGTTCTGACCCTTAGCTGAGGCTCTACACGCTGAAATAATTTGCTTTAATCCTTACTGTTGTTGCCACAGGCCTTTATCCCAGCGGCATCTGGGGGAATCTGGTTGTTCCAGGAGCTCATGAAGCAACCTGGTGTTGTGGGAGCTGCTGGTGGCTGTGTTCCCAAAGCACTGAGGGAGATTCAGGAGTTCATTCCCGAGGGGCAGTGCTGGCACTGATGTCCCTGTGACCAGGGACAGGATCCCAGGGAACGGCTGGAGCTGTGCCAGGGGGGTTTAGGTTGGGTTTTAGGGAAAGGTTCTTCCTGCAGAGGGTGCTGGGCACTGCCCAGGCTCCCCAGGGAACGGGCACAGCCCCGAGGCTGCCAGAGCTCCAGGAGGGTGGGATTGTCGGGGTGTCTGTGCAGAGCCAAGAGTTGGACTGGATGATCCATCTCAGCCCTTCCAACTCAGGGTACTCCCTGATTCCATGAGCTGGACCCACCGGAGAGAGAAGGAACCTCAACTTTGCTGCCCCCTCAGCTGGGGTAGCACTGGGTGCTGTTGACCAAGCAAGGAGGAAGAAGATCCATGCGATGGACGTTGGTTTCTTTCCCACCTGGATTTCTTCTCCAAGGAATGCTGAGGAGCAGCACGGCAAAATGAACCTTGGAGTGAGCCATTGTCATCTCCAGTCTTGGAATTTGTCCTGAGGTCTGACCTAAAAGCTCTTCCCACAGAGACCAGACAAGCTTCAGATTGTGCCTGAGGAGGCTCAGGTTGGACATCAGGAGGAATTTCTTCATGGAAAAAGTGATTAGGTGTTGGAATGGTCCAGTGGAGGTGGTGGAGTCCCCATCCCTGGAGGTGTCCAAGGAAGGCCTGGACGTGGCACACGGTGGGGATCAGGCACAGGTTGGACTCGACGACCTTGGAGCTCTTTTCCAACCTCAGTGAATGTGGGATTCCCGTGATGTGGACCCCGAATTCCATGGAACAGCAGTGGCAGGTAGGACAAGGAGAGGGAGGGGGCTGTTGTCCTCAGAGATGTCCCCAGGAGGTGACAGCAGCTCCGAAGGTGCCAGGCAGGAGCAGTGTCCTGGCAGCCCATCCTGTCCTTATCACACACACACCACGCTTCTTTTGGAACGAACTTCCCTGCATCAGGACTAAAACCCATTAATGCAGAGCACTTAGGCAGCCACTGAAAACCAAAATAACCCTGTGAGTGGGGGACTCTGACAACTGCCAGCAAAGTCAGAAAGGGCAAATCACAAATCCTCACAAAACCCTCCCAGCGAGGAACACTGAGCTTCTTCCCAGCTGCTCCTGAGGTGTCACCTGCAGTGTGAGGTGCTGCAGATCCCGGGACAAAAGGTTACGTGATCCCATGGCCGTGCTCACCCTGGCGTTGTTTTCTCAGGCCGGTTCAAGTTGACTTTGTTAATCTCTGAGCACGTTAATGAGCGGGATAACCCAGGCTCTGGAATCAATGCAGGTTATCCAGGGCTTGCAAGTCAGAAAGTGTTGGAATGAGCTTGATTAGATAAAGGAGTGGCCAAAAGAAGGCAATGCAGATGGGGTGGTTCACGGTGGTGTGTGCACCACAAAGCAGCTGAACTCGGTTTTTGGGAAGAATCTCTAATTCTGAGCGTTTCTGGGTTGGTGTTGTTGTGTTTTCCTGGGAGCTTCTGGTGGTCTCGCAGTGCTGCCAGCTGGATTTGTTCCCTATTTTTTGGGATGTAGAGGCTCTGATTGAAAGCAGCTGTCAGTTGGTTTTTGGGGGGCTTAGTGATGGCATCTCACCCTGCTGCACAAAGGTGGGGTGGGAGGATGGTGGATTTGGGTTCCTCTTAATTTTCCCTGTGGAAGTCTCAGTTATTTCCTTAAACAAATCCTTCTTTTGTTCCCATTTTTCCTGCCACAGGAGGAAGAGCAGGCAGGGCAGACAGCTGTGTGCTCTTCCTGCTTTTGGAGTTGGGCATTGGTAAAACCCTGGAATTCTCTGATTTAGCCTTGTATCCATGAAAATTTAGTGAAGGGGAGGGAATCACCTCCATCCAGGGGCATGGATTTGCTCTGCAGGTGTCTGCACCACACTTCTCAGAGTACAGGGAATTTCAGGGAAGCAAATGGCCCTGAGCTGTTGGGTTTTCACCTGCTCCAGCTGGAGCTGGACCTCTGCTCCTGCACACTCCATGTCTTCCAGGACTGCTCAGAGAAGGAATTCCCTTTTCTCCATGTACAGAACTACTCTGAGGTTCTTTGGAATCCCAGTCCAGTGCCCCTGCATGGAAGCTCTGCTGTGATAAACACGATAACAACTTGTTTACATCCCTGGTTTTTGTGGTGCAGCTGCCAGCCAGAGCCATGGAACCTGCTCAGACAGCTCTGCTTTCATTTCTGCTCCCAGGACTTTGGGGAGGTTGGTGATAAGAACAGCTCTGCTCTGGAGCCAGGCTGGGAGAGCTGGGGGTGCTCACCTGGAGAAGACGAGGCTCCAGGGAGACCTTGGACCCCTTCCAGGAGAGCTGGAGAGGGACTTGGGACAAGGGATGGAGGGACAGGACCCAGGGAATGGCTTCCCCCCTGCCAGATTGGATGGGATATTGGGAAGAAATTCTTCTCCCTGAGGATGGAGGGTGTCCAGAGAAGCTGTGGCTGCCCCTGGATCCCTGGCAGTGCCCAAGGCCAGGCTGGATGGGACTTGGAGCACCCTGGGATAGTGGAAGGTGTCCCTGCACAGGAACTGGATGAGCTTTAAGGTCCCTTCCCACCCTAACCATTTCATGATTCCATGATGATAAACTCTGTGAATCAAACCCAGCTTTCCAAGTCCTCCACAAAACTTTCCTGCTGACTGGAATTTCTGTTGGTCCTTACGGTTCTCGAGCTGCTGCCTCCACTTCCCCAGCAGCAGCAGCAGAGTTTCCTAACCCCAAATCGAGATGAAAAGCATGGAGTGACTCAGATGTGGATCTCAAGGAATGCGATTTTCTTTGGGCATTTCAGAGATGGAATTATTGGGAGATTCCCCCAGCCTGGATTTTAGTGGAACAAGGCAATTGCAGGGCAGGATCTCTGCCTCCTGCTCATGGAGAGGAGGCTCTCCAGGCCTCAAATGCTCAGCCCTGAGGGGAGATGCCATCTCAGATAGCTTTATCTCCCTGCTGGGATGATTTCATCCCGGAGGTTCAGATTGTATCTCCACTCTTTAATTTCCAAGCCTCTCCCCATCAGGCTTTGAAGAAATCCTTCCTTTTTTTTTTTTTTTTTTTTTTTTTTCCCCCCCCTTCTTTTTTTTTTTAAAGCAACTGATAACTCAGCTTGAGATGAAAACAGCTTCAGAAAAACGTTTTCCCTGCTAATATTTCACCAAGATCAATGGGCAGCAGCTCCAAGGGCCACCTGGACACACATAGGTGGCTTTCCTGAGCTGTTGTCCCTCTCCATTACTCCGAGACGGGAAAAACTCCTGCGTGCTTGCACTCTGCTGGAATTTATTTTGCAGCAATTACAGGTCCCTTCACAACCTCCTTGGCACATGGCTCCAGTCATTCCTCGAGTCCACTTCCTCTGGAAAATTCCACTGCCACTGAAGGAAAAGCGGCGCCGCTGACGCAATCCCAGCTTTCCTGCGAGAAACTCCAAGGCTGTTAAATCATCCCTGGACTTCCCTGCTGGAGAAAACGGAGCTGGAGGAGCAGCCCTGGAGTCAGGCTGACGTCACTGCTGCCCAGGGGTGCTGAGGTTGGGTTCCCTGTGGGAGCTGTGTCCCACGGGATGGGGAAGGGCAGGAAGCGCTTTCCCCGCACCGCTCGTTTTCCCCTCCAAGATTAGACCTGGCCTCGGCAGCATTTGCACAATACACGAGGAAAACTTGAGCTGGGCAGCTCTTTTTTTTTTTTCCACCCCCCTCCAAAGTTCTGTGGGATTCAGTGATGTGTTTCAGCCGGGGTTTTTTTTTTTTTTTGGGAGGCAGGTTTTTTTTGGGGAGCTGGCTGAGCCACGCTGGGGGTGCTGCCAGCTGGAGCTGCCTCTGCTCCTCCTCTCCCTGCCAAAGCCACGTTCAGCTTCACTTCTCCTCCTGATTGCTGTCACTGCATTCCAGCCAAATGGGCATCGGCGTGTTCCTTCTGGAAAAAAAAAAAGCTTTTCGTTGTTTTAAGGGTAAAACTGCCTTTGGAAGCTGCTGCCCGAGTGATCCCTGAGGGTCTGGGTGGAAATTCAGGTGCTTTTCGTCACTCTCGTCTTGCCTCTTCTTCCATCTAATTTATTTTTTTTTAACCTTGAGGAATAGACTTAGGACTTCATTCTGAAATATCGCAGATGTTTCCTAAAAGTTGGAATTTGGTGAAAAAGATGAGCATGAGAGTTCTTTGCCACTCCCTGTGCTGAAGTGTGTGAGGTTGGTGTGAGGGTGAGCTCCTGAGCTGCTCCCGTGGCTCACCAGCCCTGGAATTCTTCCCTCCTTCCCTCCTTTTCACCGTGGGCAGGTTGGACTCACTGAGCCAGCAGCAAACCATTCTTATTTTTTAATTTATGGAATTAAGGAGCTGGGAGCTCCACCAAGCACCAGCTCCAGCACAAATGACCTGGTGGTAAGAGTGAAAGTGAGGAAGGATCCTCCCCTCCTCATCTCCCAGCCCTGGGACTCGTCCAGGCTGTGAGTGGGATGTTCCTCCAGGGAGCTGCTCCAGCTCACTTTCCATTTTGCCTCCTGAATTCCACTGGAAAAAGACAAGTCCAGCAGCATCAGATCCCAGTTTTAGGTTGAACGAGTTCCTTTGGTGATGCCACACATGGGAAGCTCTGAGGAAAGGCTTGGAAAATGTCCTGACAGGACAGCAGCATCTTCCTTGTCTGGAGCATTTAGTGCTGAGTCAAAAAGCCAAGCACACCCCAAAAGGAGGCTTTCTGTTGTGGTTTTCCTGGGGAAAAACCTTTCCTCCAGAAAGTGACTTCATCCAGAGGGAATTGCATCAAAGCAGGTAATAGGTGCAAGTAAATGAGATTTGCTTTCAGAGTCATCCCTGCTCCCAGCTGGCACCCAAGCTCTGCAGTTCTGCTGGAGTTGTTCCAGCTCCCTGGATGTGCTGTTGGATGTGAATTTGGGTTGGTTTTAAGGGAGAATAAATCCTCCAGGAGGCTTTTTTTTTCTGAAAACTGGTTCAGGAGGGAGTTGAGGCTGGAGAGGTGTGAGGGCATTCATTAGTTCATGGACTTAGGGAATATCCTGAGCTGGAAGGGACACACAGGGATCATCAGCTCAATGCTTGGCACTGCCCAGGACACCCCAAAATCCAATCCTGAGCATTGTCCAGATGCTCCTGGAGCTCTGGCAGCCTCAGGGCTGTGCCCATTCCCTGGGGAGCCTGGGCAGTGCCCAGCACCCTCTGGGGGAAGAACCTTTCCCTGATCTCCATCCTAAACCTCCCTGGCAGTTCTTGCCTTCCAGATTTGTCGTCTTGGACACTGCTGGAGAAGCTTCTCCAGAGGTTTTATCCTGGATAAAGCTGCCCCTCTCCCCACCTGTGCCAGCAGAATATTCCCCCTGCATCTCCCAAAGCGTGCAGGCTCTGATCCCATGGGAAGGGCCATTGGATCAGGATATTGGGCATTATCCATGAGCATCCTTGTAGTTTTCTCTCTCTCCTTCCCTTGCTCTTCATCCTGTTGCCTCCTGCAAGGTGTGTAGGCTTTTCCCAGTCTTCCTTTTCTTCCTTCTCCGCACTAGGTTGATTTGAGGATATCCCAGAGGTTAAATTGGCAATTCCAAATGGATTTGTAACCATCTGCTGGAAGGAGGCCTTGAGCCCAGCTTGGACTATTTAATGTTTTCAGGGTACAAAGAATAGGTCCAGTGTGTCTTAACCCCTTATTCCAAGTCGTGGTGTTCCTCCATGATGAAATACTCACGGAATTGTGGCCGTAATTTGGAAAACTCGACCAATCCACTGCAAATATCCTGTTAAATACTGTTGGAGCAGTGCTGGGAGAGAGGGGGAGCATGGAGTGGAGCTGCTGGGGGATAAAGCTGAGCCATGACCCTGCCTAGGACTCCCTTTCTGGGCACTTCTGTGTGGGATGGAAACATCCAGTTCTCCTCTGCTGGAGCTGGGATGAGATTTGTGGGAGAGGTGAATGTGAAAGGAGGGTTTTTCCTCTGAATATTCCAAGGGAGTTGTGGGGCAAAGAGTAAAACTGCTTTTACATCAGCAGAGATAAGGAAAGAGTCGGATGCTGGATTTTTAGGTCAGCACATCGCAGCCCTGGATTGGGGAAGAGGAAACTCTGCCAGCAAGGAGGGGATGAGGCTTCTCAGTGAGGTGTGAAGCCTTCAAAGGGCAGGACAGGCTGCTAAGCCAAGAGCTTTCGTTATCCTGGGGTTTGCTGAAGTGTCCCTGGAATTATTAGAAAACTTGGAGGTGGCTGTTTTATCTCCAGAAGGTAGAGGAAGTTGTGTGGGGAGTGGTTGCTGCAGTGGTGTGAGTAATGGGGAGGTACTGGCTGGACCCAGCGGGGAAGGGGCCTTTCCTTCCCCAAATTCCCAGGGAACTCAGTCGTTTGAGGAAAGGAATAAATGCATCATTGTCCTGCTAATTTGGTGAGCGCACGAGACTTCAGAAAGCTTTAATCCCTCACCAACCCTGCCTGAAACCGCAGGGAGAGTGTCAGCAGCAGGTAATTGAGGAGCTGAGTGCAGGTTAGAGCGAGGGCAAGGAGAAATTCCGGGTTAAATCACCCAGAGATAAGAGAGGTAATAAAGTCTCAGCCTCAAGAAACTCATCCTGGAGTACTTAAGGAAGTGTCTGGTGCAGCTGCTGAAAAGTTGGCCCTGGATTATTTTCGGAGGGTTGGAGAGGAGAAAGGAAATGTGGAGAACCAAAAAAAAAGGGGAAATGAAAGCAGGACCCTTGAAAGGGAAGGGAGGAGATGGAGAGGGAGGCCTGGCTGGGCACCTCGTTTGGTGGGGTGTAGGAGCACCCAGGGAACAGCCCAGGGATGAAGCAGCCTGGTTGGTGCCCCGGTGAGGAGGGAAGTGTCCCCTTTGGGAGGGTGACAGGAGGTCACTGTGGCTTGGCCTGTGACAGCCCCACGGGGTGTCCTGGTAAGGGGAACATCAGGGGGATCCAGGCTCGGTGGGGACTCCTCTCCATGCACCAGGCTGGTGCAGGGAGGAGCAGCTTTCCCATTCCCCTCCCTCCTGCTCGTGTCCAGTCCTTGGAGGCCAGGAGCTGAACCTGGGATCAGCCAGGAGGTCACAGAGTGCTCAGTGGGACAAAGGAGTTGACAGAATTGGGGCTTTGTTGGTTTACAGAGCAGCACTTGGTTTGGTTCACAGACTCAGAGTTCTTCTAACACTTTATCACCCCAAAATGAAGCTGGAATCCCACAGAGCTATAAAGGGTTAACCTAAGTGATGAACTCCAGGATTTTTCCCTTTCCCTCTGTATTTATTTATACACTTTATTATAATATATTCATCATTTCTGACATTTTTTCCCATCCCTGTGTATTTATTTACCCACTTTATTATAATTCCTGATATTTTTCCCTGTCCCTTGTGTAACTCCCTTTACAAACCCCCCCCAAATCCCAAGTGCTGACCTCCTCCTTGTTTTCCAGCCGCCAGCCTGAGCCACCAAAGAAGGACAAGGAGGCCACAGCCCTTGGCAGTGCTCCATCCAAGAGGGCAGACGAGTGGAAGGATCCCTGGCGTCGATCCAAGTCTCCCAAAAAGAAGCTGGGAGTGTCCCTGTCCCCCAGCCGGGCACGGAGGCGCCGGAAAACCTCGGCTTCCTCGGCATCCGCCTCTGGCTCCTCAAGGTGAGAGCCTGGAACAGCCTGGAAGCGTGTCCTGGAATGGGATGGGGCTCCAGGGAAGGTGCTGTGGTGTTTGGGAAATGGATGTCCAGAGGGGTTGTGGGTTCTTCATCCCACCCTGGGCTAGTGGGAGGTATCCCTGCCCAGGGTGATCCCTGAGGTCCCTTCCAAGCCAGACCATTCCGTGGTTTTGTGTTTGGGAAAGCCAAAGGTTTGCTGCTCAGGAACACCTATGGACACGCAGTGAGGTGGAAGCCAAAGCAGGCAGGGAACTGTGCTGTGACCTGTTGGAGATCAGGAAAAGGCAAATCCTTGGAAAAGCCACTTTTCCAGTGAATTAGAGCTGGATGCAGTCCAGGTAGTGGCAGCTCACCTAGGTGAAAACTGACCTTAACAGGGGCAGAAAGAACTGGGAGCTGTAAAAATTGGACCCTCATCACTCTGGGATGGATGGAGGGAGGAGCTGAGCCCACTCCAGTAAGAGCAGGTTGATGCTACTGGGAGAACTGGGATTGTGGAGGTTTGACAGAGCCTTGGAGGGCTGGAATGGAGCTTGGAAACCAACGGTGTAAAATAAGATAAAAACCACTTTTCAGAAAGAAAATCCCTGAATCTGGGAGCCTCGAGGCACAAACTGGATCCATTTCCTTTAAATCCTTGAACTTGAAGCTCCTGAGAAGCGGGGGGAAAGTATCCAGGAGGAATGAGGAACACGTTAAATTTGAGATAGAGATCTAACAGCCAGAGCCCTCCTGAAGCAGATTTTCCTGCTGGGATCACTGCACCCAGTCAGGTGATCTGTCAGGGGATTGTCCAGGGAAAAGGCATGAAATACGTGGAAGCAGTTCCCAAAAAGGGTGGAAAACCAATAATGAAAGGAAGGGAGGCTTATTTAAGGGTGCAACAACAGGATCCTCCCTAAAAGAAAAAGGGGAATTTGAGGAGAGGCCGTAAATCCTGACAGCTCGAGGAGAAGGCAGGTGGGGTTTGGAGCAGAACTTGGGAAGAACATCCTTGGAAACAAGACCTTGGGGGCTTTTCAGGAAGGTCTGAATGTCGATATTTCTTTTCAGGAAGGTCTGAATGTTGATATTTCTTTTCAGGAAGGTCTGAATGTTGATATTTCTTTTCAGGAAGGTCTGAATGTCGATATTTCTTTTCAGGAAGGTCTGAATTTTGCTGTTTCTCTTGCAGGTCCTCTTCTCGTTCATCCACCTACTCCGGGTCCGGCTCCTCCCGCTCGCGCTCCAGGTCCTCCTCCTACAGCTCCTACTCCAGTCGTTCCTCCAGGCACAGCTCTTTCTCAGGCAGCAGGTCCAGGTAGTGGCTCCTGGGATTGGGAACCAGTGGTGGGATGGTTTCCAAATGCTTCCTGACAGCTCCTTTTTTGCTCCATTGAAGTTCCAAGCGCTCGGCGGAGCGAGGGAGGCTGTGGTTGTAGGATGAAGGAGATCTGTCAGCCACCCCCTCCTCTCCCCAGTGCTCCCACCCACGGGTGCAGGGCTGTCGTGGCTGGGCTCTTTCCCATGCCTGTGGTGGGTTAACATTCCCATCACTTGCATTTCCTGATGGGAAGAAGTTCAGCAGCATCTCTTTCCAATGGCGCTGGAATTTCGATCTCAAGAGGCAGATCCCGTTCCTTTATTAAAGCAGTTGTGCCTTTGTGATAGTCCTGACACTTCAAAGCAGCAATCCAGTGTCCCATGCTGATTAAGATTCATTCCTCTGCAACTTCCTTGCCCCTGCAGACAGTTTCCCAAGTCTGGAATATCCATAGTAGGAGAACTGGCTCCTGAGAGAGGAGCTGAAGCCACGCAGGTACCCAGAGCAGATCCCACAGCTCAAGCACACACTGCCACTTTTGGAGGCTGCTTTCTCCTAGGAAAAGCCCAGCTGGGAGCTGATTCCATCTGGGCAGCAGAATGAGCTTCCCCATGCAGCCATGCTCCGTGCAGGACAGTGCCAGCGTGGGTGGAATCCTTGGCTGCCTCTCCCGAGGTGCCAGGGTGAGGAGCAGCCTGTCCCCAGCTGTCACACGGCAGCCGGGCTGTGCAGCAAAGGCACTTCCAGCCCTGGCACGGGGGTGAGTCACTGCTCCTGCCCTCGGCTCTCACCTTTGGGATGCACCATTTAATTCTTCCCCTCATGTTCCAGGAATTACACATCCATATTAGGATTAGGTGTGGTTTTTGTGTCTTTCTGCCAAGTTTTTGGGGGTTTTGCTGCTGTTAAAAAGGATGAACTGCTCTAGGAGTTTCAGGACATAAAGTGATGTGATAAATAGATTTAAACATAGAAGTCAAAATCCTACTTATTTTCCTGTGTATTCTCCCTAAGGAGAGGATGGAGACAGCCTCAGGTGTTGCTGTGGGATACCTGGCCTGCCTCTCTTCCAGCTGATCCTATTTTTTCCTTTTGTTTTCTACTTTTCCCACTGGTCTGATGACAGAAACTAAGTTTTGGTGCACAGATTCCAATTATAAAAGCAGGACAAGCTCAGGAGTGGAGGGGGCAGTGGTGGCTGAATGAGAGCCAGGAAAAGCTGCAATCCCAGAGCCTGAGCTGAGTGGTGTCTCCTTCCTTTGCAGGTCAAGGTCCTTCTCATCTTCTCCCTCTCCTTCTCCAACACCATCTCCTCACAAGCCGCTGGCAAAGGCTAAAGGGGAATTATTGCCACCTCCTGGGAAAGGGTAAGGATCCATCTTCCTCTGGGTACCTCTGAAGAGAGTCCAGACAAGCCCTTCTGACCTTCAGGGGCCTTAAACTGAAGGGATGCAGGGTTAGATGGGATATTGGGAAGGAATTCCTCCCTGGCACAGGGTGCCCAGAGCAGCTGTGGCTGCCCCTGGATCCCTGGCAGTGCCCAAGGTTGTTTGGGGCTTGGAGCACCCTGGGGTAGTGGAAGTTGTCCCATGGCAGGGAGTGGAACAGGATCTTTAAGGTCCCTTCCCATCCAAACCATTCCAGGATTCTAAACCTGATTGAGAGTTTAAGAAAGAAATCAAAGATGCAAAATGCACCCTTTATTGAAGAGTTTTTAGCTTGGCAAATTTAATTACATAATGACACTTTTAGTTATTAAATCCAAGTTAAACTGTACAAGTGTCCTTAAATACTACCTGGATACAAATGTTTAAACAGATGATTTACTTCTGGAACATTCTGCGAGTGCAGATACATTTGTATAATCTAAACATATGTAATAAGAGCTGTAAGAAAACTTAAATTCCTTCCTCTGCTGTGGCTTTGGTTAATCCACAGCCTCAGAATAAAGAAACGGTTCAACCTCATCACCTTTTCACACTGGAGACAGATGAAGCCAGGACTGGAGCTCTCTGCAGCTGGATTTGGCACATTCTGACAGCCCTGCTGCTCTTTTAAATTCCTGAAATTGCTATTTCACAAACCCTGCCGTGGCAAATTACGGGGCCGTTGGAGGGTGACACAACACCCTAGTGATGTCACCTCTTTCCAGCTGACCTGCAAATAAATGACACCATGGGAATCCCCCTGAATTCTCCAGAATTTAGGACAATCCCCTTTGCCACACTTCTTGGCCTTCCTTATTCTGCCTTTTGGGGTTTATTTTGGTTTTTTTTCCCCCACTATGAGGCCCCTGCAGTGATGTCTGTGCTCCCTGCAGGCTCTGCTGGGTTGGTGACACCAGGGTCACTGGATAACGTGCCCTGGGCTTTGTGCTGTGTTCTGCAGGGGCTGACTGCAGACACTGAGCACTGCAGGAGGGGGAACGGGCAGTGTGTGCGTGCAGGCAGCACCTCCCGCACAGGGAATGGTGTGAGATCAGTGCTGGCATGTTCCAGGGGCTGTGGGAGGGACAGGACACAGGGAATGGCTCGTTCCCACTGCCAGAGGGCAGGCATGGATGGGGTATTAGGGAGAAATCCTTCCCTGTGAGGGAATTCTTCCCTCAGAGCAGCTGTGGCTGCCCCTGGATCCCTGGCAGTGCCCAAGGCCAGGCTGGGTGGGTTTTGGAGCAGCCTGGGGCAGTGGGAGCTGTCGCTGCCCGTGGCAGGGGGTGGGATATGCTCTTCAAAGCTGTTTTCACCCCAAACCATTCCAGGATCATACTCTGAGCTGTGTCAGAGCAGGGTTGGAGTGCTCCAAGCCCTGACCTGGGCAGCACTGAGCAGCCAGAGCCATTCCCACCTCATGCAGTGGCTCTTGGATAACACAGAGGTGTTCCCATCCAGTTTTCCACAGGGGACAGATCCAAGGGATATTTTGCATCCTCTTGATGTGTGTTAAAAAGAGAGTTTTAGTGTTAAAACTCCTAATTTGGAGTTAAAAAGAGAATTTTTGCATTAACTGGGTGCATTTCATTCTGAAGCTTGACTGGCAGATTTTAAGCAGGTGTAAGTGTTTGGGATAAAAACAATGGAATTAAATGGGTGAGAAACAACATTTCCACCCAGTCTGCTTCAGGAGTTAATTTACAAGTCAAATATCTCCAAAATTGGCTGTTGTACAGTAATTTGTCTCTGAAAAGATGGATTGATTTGGAATATGGAGAACAAATCCCTTCAGGGAGATCCGTGGTGTTTGTGTTTTGGTGAAACAGCCAAGTGTTTGTAGCTGCAGGAATCACAGCAGGGCCAGCTTGGATGGGGTTTGGAGCAACCTGGGAATAGTGGAAGGTGTCCCTGCCCATGGAATGGGGTGGAGTGGGATGAGCTTTAAGGTCCCTTCCAGCCCAAACCATTCCAGGATTCCACAATCTCTGGAATATTAAACAACAACAATCCCAAGACAATCATTTCTGAGCGTGTTCCCGCTCTGCGCCCACCCCCTGGGATCACACACACCTGAAAATTGTCGTTTTTCCAGGGAGAAAGCCGTGAAGAAACTCACTGCCCTCCCAGTCCCTCAGCCACTCACGAAAATTACAGCAGCAGCCCCAGAGCCAGCCAAGCCAGGGGATAATCGGGAAGCAAGGAGGAAGGAACGTCAGACAAGGACTCCACCCAGGAGGTGAGAGAGCTGCGGGGTGGAGAGAGGCTCGATCTGCTGGGAGATCCAGCAAATCCCAGGTTTCTGTCTCCTGGGAGATCCAACAAATCCCAGGTTTCTAAGTCTCTTGGGAGATCCAGCAAATCCCAGGTTTCTGTCTCCTGGGAGATCCAGCAAATCCCAGGTTTCTGTCTCCTGGGAGATCCAGCAAATCCCAGGTTTCTGTCTCCTGGGAGATCCAGCAAATCCCAGGATCCTGACTACCGGTGTTTAAAGAAGAAATCCGTCTCCTGGGGCAGGGAGAAAAGGGGAAGAGAGTGGGGGAGATGTTGCCATGAGTGGAGGCTGGAGGGGGATGGAATGCGTGGAATACAGGAAATGTGTCAAAATTAGGGTGGGAGTCGGGAATGTGTCAGAATTAGGGTGGGAGTGGGGAAAAAAAGACATTTTTGAGAGCTGCTGCTTGTGGAGGTGGCAGAGTGAGGGAAAAGGGATATGTGGGATCTGTCTGGTCCTACCCAGAGCTGATGTGCTGGAGGGCCAGCGGCTGACCCACACCGGCCACTGGGATATTCCCCACCACAGAACATCATTCCCAGGAACATTCCCCACCACAGAACATCATTCCCAGGAACATTCCCCACCACAGAACACCATTCCCAGGAACATTCCCCACCACAGAACACCATTCCCAGGAATATTCCCCACCACAGAACACCATTCCCAGGAACATTCCCCCCCACAGAACCCCATCCCCAGGAACATTCCCCACCACAGAACCCCATTCCCAGGAACATTCCCCACCACAGAACACCATTCCCAGGAACATTCCCCACCACAGAACACCATTCCCAGGAACATTCCCCACCACAGAACACCATTCCCAGGAACATTCCCCACCCACCACAGAACATCATTCCCAGGAACATTCCCCATCATTCCCAGCACATAAACTGGGAGAGGCGGAAGGGGCCGATCCCCGTTCAGGGTGAGCTGGGCACCAGTCAGAGCAAATCCCTGGTTTTCTCGTGGGTTCTTCCCCCTCTCTGTCTTTCCCATGGCAATTCTCATGCTGGGAGGGGTGTTTGCTGCCTTGCAGGAGGACCATCAGTGGCAGCATCAGTGGCAGTGCCAGCAGCTACAGCGGGTCCAGCTCCCGATCCCGGTCCTTGTCCCGGTCTCTCTCCAGATCTCATTCCAGATCATCCTCTGCCTCAGCCTCCCACTCTCCCTCGGGGTCCAGGAAATCCAGGTACAGCCCTGACCTTTATTTAACAGCAGAGGTTGTGATTGTTGTTCACTGGTTCGGTTTCTTGCAGTGGAAACTCTCCCCGTAGCTCCAGCAGAAGCTGCCTGGGAGGTGGGACGAGATTGGGTTTGTGTTACAGATCCCAAATCCTGGATTGTGATGGGATTACAGTGTTGGGGAGGGCATGGAGTGATAGAGCAAAATATAATGGCCTTAAGCTGAAGGAGGGGATATTTAGATGGGATATTGGGAAGGAATTGTTCCCTGTGAGGGTGGGCAGGCCCTGGCACAGGGTGCCCAGAGCAGCTGTGGCTGCCCCTGGATCCCTGGAAGTGCCCACGGCCAGGTTGGACAGGGCTTGGAACAACCTGGGATAGTGGGAGATGTCAGGGTTGGAACTGGGTGATCTTCAAGATCCCTTCCAACCTAAACCACTCCATGATCCCCTGATATTTCCCTTGTGGTTTATTCAAGGAAATAATCCTGTCCAAGTACCCATTTAACCTAAATGGTGACCAGAACAGCTCCTCCTGGCCAGGGTGATCCCACATCCTAATTAAAGTACAAATGAACAGTTCCAGGCTATGGAGCTTGGCTTTGCTGAGCTTCTCCTACCTCTGCTTCCTGCGTGGCCTTAGGGGAGATGCTTGGCCTGTCAGGAGAGTTAGGTAAGAAAATCCCTAAAAAGCCCAGCTAATGATATTTTTCCTTTGCTGGCAAACTTGCAGGGCCAGTCCCTTTGTGTTTAGCCCCAAGTGAGTAGTTCCAAGCCTGTGTGATGTGTAAACAGCCAACTCCTTCCAGCAAACAGAAACAAACCACTCTCAGGTCATTCCTTTGGGTTTTTTTCATCTCTTCACACAGAGGATTCCCTGAGTCCTCACAGGCAGAACCTTGAAACACAACATTTCCCTGGCACACAGGTGTAAGAGTCGTGCTGTGGTGTAAAACCAGTGGATGGAGCAGGGTTTGGCTCCGAGCAGCTGCAAATTCCCATCTGTGAGCTCCGTGCAACTCCGGGGTTCAACATCCGCCTTATTTTACGGAAATCCCAGCTTGTTTACTCCGTTCTTGTCACGTTCATCAGCTCAGCCAGGGGTGATGCAAGAGCTTCAGAGAGCACCAGGGCACGGGTGGGAAATGTGAGCACACTGGGGCTGCTCGTGTGGGACGGGGGAAACGTGGGAAACGTGCTCTGTGCCCTCGCCGGGTTTGCTGGGCTGGCCTGGAACAATCCGTGAGACCTCTCAGAATTGAGCTCCACTGTGGTGCCAGGGGGGTAGAGGCTGCAGAGGGCTGGTCTGTGCTTTCAGTCATCCCAATCCAGCTTCCAGCCAGGGAGCCTGGGCCTTGCTGGCAGAGCAGGGTGGTGTGGCCTGTGGAACAGGCTGGAGAGGCTGCCTGAATATTTATGGAGTGGGATGGTTTGGCTTGGGAAGGAGCTTAAAGCTCATCCAAGTCCAATTGTCTGCCACCTTCCACTAGGGCAGGTTGCTCCAAGCCTGTCCTGCCTGGCTTGAACACTTCCTGGGATAGGCCCTGGTAGGAGATTTCCATCTTGGAGGCACCTCGCTGTCGTTATCAGTCGTGACAGTCCATGTGTGCCAGCAGCAGAAACTCTGCCAGGGAACCCTTGCCCTGAGCTGTAACACTGACCTGGATGTGCCAGCGCACTCCCTGCTTTCACTCCTTGTTTTCCTGGGCAAACAGTGACCTGTTTACACATTGCCTTAATCCTGCCTATAAATAACCATTACTTTCTAGGTCTGCACCCGACGACCCCTTTGGGATTTTTCAGCCCAGCACACGCGGCCTTTGTGTGTCATTGCCTGTCGAGCTTCCCAGCGCCCAGCCACGCAAGGGGAAGTTAAAAAAGGCCTGACTGCCTTGCTGAGTGTGCTGAGCTGTTGGTTGTTGGCAGGTCCCTGAGTGTGAGCAGTGTCTCCTCCGTGTCCAGTGCCTCGTCCAGCAGCAGCTCCGTGCGCAGCGCCGACTCCGAGGACATGTACGCAGACCTGGCCAGCCCCGTGTCCTCGGCCAGCTCCCGCTCCCCCACCCCGGCCCAGCAGAAAAAAGGTACAGCCACCTGCTTTGGAGGGCTTTTATTGCTCTAAGGAGCCTTTGGGAAAGAAGGGAGTGATGCCTGAAGTGGCTCCTTGGAAACAGAGCCCGGACAGGAGGGAGGGAATAAAGGTGGATATTGATTGGAAAGGCCTCCAAAGGCACAGCCTGGGGAGCCAGAGGCTGCTCTCACCATGGAGCCCAGGACGGACCCCGAGTCACGAGTTCTTCACCCCTTTAGAGCTTTGGGCCATTTGCATCTCAGCATCAATTCCCCAATTCAAACTTTAGCTCATGATGGCATTTCCCCAGCTCAGCCCCCCTTCTCAAGGTGTTGGGTTGCACATTTTGGGCCCAGGACAGTCTGGGTGTCCTTGGAGAGCAGCCTTGGAGAGGCTTTGTTGTGTCCCTGTGACCGTGAGAGAGCAGCAGCTCCCAGGCTGCAAAACCCTGCAGAGTCACACCCTGAGCACTGCAGGGCTTTGGAAACAGCAAAGTTCAAATCCAAGGCATCAGGAGGAGCAGATATCCTTCCCTGGGAATACTGCAGGCTCCGGGAAAAGTCATTGAGCAGAGGCAACTCAGGAGCTCAGAGGTTCTGTGGGGAAGGGAGGCTGTGGAGAAAATTTACGTCCACATCCTTCCATCCCTGTGCCTGTGGTTGTCTCATCCCTTTTGCTGCCTGGCAGTTCTGCCTCTCCCTCACCCCGTTCTCCTTCACCATTGATGTAAATCTGGACAGCTCCAGCATCACGTTGCTCTTCCTCTGTTCATTCCAGTCGGTGGCAAAAGCCTTTTGTTCCTTGCCTTTTCTGTTCCTCTCTCTGGAAGTTCTGGTGTCCTGAATCCCTTCACCTCAGGCCCACTAGCTGAGTGAACTGCTGTGGGCTTTCCCCATGCCTGGAGAAGCCTCCTCTTCCCCAAAGGGAGAGCAGGCAACAGGAATCCTTCCCAAGTCACCACTTGTGCTCTCTGCTTCCAACAGGCAAGTCAAAAAAGGAAGACAGTGCTAAAGAGGAGAAGAGGAAACGGGATGTGCCTGCTCAGCTCCCGAAATCAGCCAAGCCCACCCCGGGAAGCAAATCCCAGCAGCTGCCCCAGGGCCAGCAGCCCTCGGCCCCCCAGGCACAGCAGGGCGGCTTCAGCGGGCACAAGGAGATCAAACTGACGCTCCTGAACAAGGTGGGATTCCCTGGTGGCTGGCATTCCCTGCTCCATGAGATTCCCTGGTGGCTGGCATTCCCTGCTCCATGAGATTCCCTGGTGGCTGCCATTCCCTGCTCCATCAGATTCCCCTGGTGGCTGGCATTCCCTGCTCCATCAGATTCCCTGGTGGCTGGCATTCCCTGCTCCATCAGATTCCCTGGTGGCTGGCATTCCCTGCTCCCAGGGCCGAGCAGTGCAGAGGGGATGGATCCTGGCAGGAGTGGTGATGGATGCTGGCAGGAAGGAGCAGGGATGGGGATGGATCCTGGCAGGAGAAGGGGGGATGGATCCTGGCAGGAGAAGGGGGGATGGATCCTGGCAGGAAGGAGCAAGGATGGATCCTGGCAGGGAGGAGCAGGGATGGATCCTGGCAGGAAGGGGAGCTCCAGGCCCGGCACAGCTGGGATGAGCTCAGCCAGGAAGGTCTGGGGCTGGCTTGGAGGGTGGCACACAGAACCAGTCTGGCAGCACACACCCTGTGGTGGCTTCACTTCGGGGCTGTGTTGGCGGCTTCCCTGGGGCACATTCCTGCTGCTGCAGCTTCCAGGCTCTGCCCCTCTTGCTCGAAGGTCCCGGTGTGCCGGGGCCTTTCCCACTGGGAGATGCTCTGGGAGTGGGCTGGGATCAGCCAGGCACCCAGGCCAGAGGGAAAAGTGGAAAAGTGGCCTCAGCTGCCCGGGGTGCCCAGCTGGCTGTTCCCCTTCCCAGCGGTCCCACAGCCCCGGTTTGGAGCAGATCCCAGTGCAGCTCCTGGGGGAGTTGGGCCTGCTGGGGTTCGGTGCTGGGGCAGGGTGTTGGCCGCCCCTTCACCCGGGCAGGTTCCTGGTTTGGATATTTTGCTCTGCCAGCCCAAATTCCCCAGCACAGTCCGAGGCTGCAGATTTCTCTACTTCCCTGTGCTCTGACGTGAGGAGGCTTTATCAGGGCCAGGAAGCTGCTCTGGAGGGAGGAGTGTGCAGTGACACATGACAGCCTGGAAAGGGCACGGCTCCACGTGCCTCCTTCACGTCTGCTATCCTTGGTGCTGCTGGGGGAAAAAAAAAAAAAAAACCACATCCCAAAAAGCTGCAGTTTTCCTGAAATTAGTACAGCCTTAACCCCCAGCACGGGGGGTGTTGCTGTTGGCTTCTGGTGGTTGGGAATGACACGGATTCAGGGATGGCTGGGACTGGTGTGCGCAGAGTTTATTGGGGAAGGTGTTTGCAGGAGCCAGGCAGCACATCCCAGGGAATGGCTGTGCCTGTTTCCAGAGGGAAGTGGCTGCTCAGCTCTGTTGTTTTCGTTCCGTTGCAGGCAGCTGACAAAGGCAGCAGGAAGAGGTACGAGCCAGCAGACAAAGAGAGGCCAGGCTCTCCCCCAGCCAAACGGGCCAACCTGTCACCTGACAGAGGTGAGGCACCAGGCAGCCCCACTGCTGCTGTCCAGCAGCTGCAGAGATCCCCTGCTCTCATCCCAAAACCTCAGAGTGCGATTGCCACCAGATCAGGGGGGAGCACTGACCATCCTGCTGCAAAAACAGCAGAGGAGAGGCCCTGGGCAGGCCAATGCCAGCCTTGCCACGCTCTGCCTGGGGCACATTGTGACTCCGCTGTGTCCCTCTAAGTCCTCTCCAAAAAAATAACCCCCTTTGGCTTTGAAGACACGGAGTTCTCACCTCCACATCCACCCCACAGCCTCCTGCTTGCTGCTGGCCTTGGATGTGGCTGTGGAAATCAGGTTTAGGTTGGATATTAGGAAGTTTTGTTTTTTTTTTCCCCCAGAAAGAATTGGAACAGACTGTCAAGGCAGTGGGGGAATCCCCATCCCTGGAAGTGTTGGAAGAACCTGTGGATGTGGCACTTGGGGACAGGGTTAGTGGTGCTGGGCCAAGGGTTTGGTTTGATGATCTTACAGATCTCTTCCAAACCTCAGCCATTCCATGTGTCCGAGTCACAGGAATTTTCCTTTACTGCATCCCGGAGTTTTCCCAGCCCCAAATCCCGGTGCATCCCAGGGGAGCTGTCCCTGACAGCAGGGCTGGAGGTGGTGCTTGGAAAGGCTGGGAGGGAGGGATGCAATCCCTGCCTGCATCACCATCCTGGGAGATGAGCCGACTGCCCCACCTCAGGTGACACAACCCGCTCTGCCCTGCATGTTTAGGAAGACCTGGGCTTTCCAAGTGTTCTCCTGAGCCTCAGTCCTCCCCAGCAGCAGGAACAGCTGGGAAAACCCAGCTGGCAGCCACAGCCAGGGACCTCCGTGCCACCCTCCAGCCTCGGCTGTGGCTGCCAAGAGGCGCAGGGGGGCGTGGGGGCAGTTGGCAGCCAGAGGTGGCTGCCGGTGACGTTGGAGCTGCCACGTGAGGTTGTTTTCCCTGGCGGCTCAGCTGTAGGTGGATCTTGTTGACTCTGGGTGCCAGCCAGCACCAGGTCTGTGCTAATGACCTGCAACACTCACCTGCTGCCAGGGCAGCCTGCAAGGGACTGCCCGAGGCTGAAGTTCGCTGGGGTCTGGTTGACACCCGAGTGACAGGGCCAGCAGGCCGGAGACACTGGTTCATCCTCTGCCTTGCCTTGTCTCTGGGTTAGAAAGCAATGTTTGAGCTGTGGCAAATCACAGAAGCACAGATTGGTTTGGGCTGGAAGGGACCAAGGACCAGGGATGCCCTCCGCTATCCCAGGTGCTCCAAGCCCCATCCAGCCTGGCCTTGGACACTTCCAGGGGTGGGGACTCCAAGCCATGGAGCCCCAAATCCAACGTGGCAAACGTGGCTGAGCTGGGGCTGAGCCCCTTGGCGTCCCAGCACCAAACCAGTCCGTGGTGGTGGCCCGAGTGTGTCACCGGTTCTGTAAGCTGCTCTGTGGCCTGGGGCTGTCCCCAGTGTCCCTCCTGAGGAGCACAGGGGTTCCCTGGCACGCACAGGGGCTGCTGCTGCCACCCAGGGCTGGGCACCTCTGCTGCCGGAGCTGGTGCTCCAGCTGGGACCAGTGCAGGGCAGCAGCTCCACAGGCTGCCTTCCAGGCAGAACTCCCTCTCGGTTCCTGGGATGAGCCAGCTGCTCCCCAGCAGCCCTGAGTGCCCTGGGCAGCTGTGCTGGGGCAGGGCCTGGCAGCTGGGCTGGGCTGTGCTGCACAAACAAACACGGGGCTGCTGCTGCCTCTGAAAGCAGCAGAGCTGCCCTCGCCTGTCACTGCTGGAGCCAGCAGCTCTGCAGGCACCAAATGCCATGGAAAAGCCTTATTCCAGCAGCTGGAGGGTGAGGAAGGGCCCGTGGAAGGTGCTGTGTACAGGTGACCGTGGGGCACAGCCCTGCCTGGCTGCTCTGCTCCCCCCGAGGTGCGGGGGGCACAACAGGGAGGTTTTTCCAGCTGCTGCTGGAGTTGGCTTTTTTTTTGGGCACTGTCTGGTCAGTCCCAGCAGGCAGAGGGTGGCCTGTGCCTTGGTGACAAGCTGACAAGCAGGAAAATGAAGGAACGTCGTTTTGCTCTCCCACCAGGCACTCGCGATAGGAAGGCGGCGGGGAGACCCTCGTCCCCCAAACAGGAGCGGCAGCGGGGCCAGAACCCCAAACCTTCCCCTGCACAGGCAGACAGGTGAGTGCTGCTGCTTCCCCTGGGCCTCACAGCTCCGCAGCAGCTCCAGCCCTGCTCCTCCAGGGACCCCAGCCCCGCTCCTCCAGGAGCTCCAGCCCCGCTCCTCCAGGGGCTCCAGCCCCGCTCCTCCAGGGACCCCATCCCTGCTCCTCCAGGGACCCCGACCCTGCTCCTCCAAGGGACCCCGACCCTGCTCCTCCAGGGGCTCAGCCCTGCTCCTCCAGGGACCCCGGCCCTGCTCCTCCAGGAGCTCCAGCCCCGCTCCTCCAGGGGCCCAGCCCTGCTCCTCCAGGGGCTCAGCCCTGCTCCTCCAGGGACCCCGGCCCTGCTCCTCCAGGGACCCCGGCCCTGCTCCTCCAAGTGCTCCGGCCCTGCTCCTCCAAGTGCTCCGGTCCTGCTCCTCCAGGAGCTCCAGCCCCGCTCCTCCCGGGGCTCAGCCCTGCTCCTCCAGGAGCTCCAGCCCTGCTCCTCCAGGGGCTCCAGCCCCGCTCCTCCAGGGACCCCAGCCCTGCTCCTCCAGGGACCCCGGCCCTGCTCCTCCAGGAGCTCCAGCCCCGCTCCTCCAGGAGCTCCAGCCCTGCTCCTCCAGGGACCCCGTCCCTGCTCCTCCAGGAGCTCCAGCCCCGCTCCTCCAGGGACCCCAGCCCTGCTCCAGGCTCTCCCCTCTGTGCCACGGAGCACGGCACGAGGAGGGACGCGGAGCTGCCTGGGTGGGTGCCAGGGGTGCCAGGGCTTTCTGCAGAGCCTCCAGCTGGGAGAAGAGCAGGAGCAGCAGGAGCCAAGGTGGGTCAGGAGTGAGCTCAGCCAGTGCCTCCGCAGCTCGTTAGTGCAGTGTTAATGAGTGTTAATGAGTGCTTCTCCCTTGCCCAGCTCCTCCCGGCGCCTGGCGCCTGGCTCCAGTGCCCCATTCCCATTTTCCCAGCCTGGCACAGCCTCAGCTGCTGTGACATGTGCCAGTGTGTGTCCCCTGCATGGCACAGAGCAGTGACAGCCCTGGCTTTGCACCTTCCCATCCAGGGGAGCAGCTCAGCCAAATTCCTGGCAGGCAGGGGAATATCCCATTGCAGGACTGGATGGGTGGCTCTGGGTGGCTCTGGATCCTCTGCAGGGATCTCTGGGAGCACAGGGAAGGGGCTGAAGGATTTGGGATTGGTGGGGGGGATGCTCCAGGGCTGCTCTCCCCTCTGTGTCTCACAGGGAGCTGCTCACTGCAGCCATGACGAGCTGGCACTGGGTTTAATCCTGGGAATCCCCATGGAATAGCAGGTTTTTTTACTGCTTCAGCCAGTTTTCAACCCAAAGCCTCCTCCTGTCTCCCACCTCTTTCCTCCCACCTGCTTCTGGAGCCATGTGTTAGATGTGGCACTTCCTGATATTTCAGAAATTAGGGAGAAATTCCTCCCTGGGAGGGTGCCCAGAGAAGCTGCGGCTGCCCCATCCCTGGAAATGTCCAAGACTGAGTTGGAGCAACTTGGAATACTGGAAGGTTGTCCCTACCAACAGAAATAAATTAATTTTTAACATCCTTTCCCACACAAATCCCACAGTTCCATATGGTTTAACATGGACAGCGGGGCTCAGCACACTCGGATCCTGAATTCCCCCAGAGCTTTGGGGATGCTCCCAGCTCCTCTCACTCCCACCTCGCTCTCTTCCCTGCAGGAAACGCCAGCTGTCCCCTCAATCCAAGAGCTCCAGCAAGGTCACCAGTGTCCCTGGCAAGGGCTCGGAGCCAGGCCCTGCAGCTGCTGCCAAGGGCAGCAAATCCAGCACCCTGTCCCGGCGGGAGGAGCTCCTGAAGCAGCTCAAGGCAGTGGAAGATGCGATCGCCCGCAAACGAGCCAAAATCCCAGGAAAAGTATAGTGGAGTACAGCGGGCCCCGGCCCCGTAGTGACTGCTGATGTTTTTATAAATAGTGGAAAAAGCGGCCTCTTTGGGATTTTGCAGTTCCTCGTCTTCATTTTGGCCGTGGTTCTTTTTAAAAAAATAACAAAAAAAAAAAACCAAACAAACACAAAACCCACCCGCAAAACAACAACAACAACAACAAAAATTTAAGGAATTTTTTTTGTCCAGCTGGGACGAATAAAATTCCGTGTAAATTCTGCACAGAGGACTCCAGCCCCGTGGGGTGCTCCCACTTCTCCTGTGCCCCCCCTCTCTCCTCTTTGCTAGCCTCGAGTTGTATTCTCCTAGTTAGCCCTGCTGTGTGTTGAGTGTCTTCAGCAATGCAGTTCTAGTCCCGTGTGCCCAGAGAGCCGAAAACTGCTGTGAACTGCTGGCAACGCCCCTCCTCCCCCCAGGAAAAATATATATATATATATCTTCCTGCCTCAGTCCCCTCGGGAATGACCTGTCGTTTCTTTGGAGCAGGGAATCGGTTCAGTTGATTTCCCAGGAGCCCTGCAGGTGTTGTGGGCATGGCTGTCTGCCAGGAGGGTCCTTCTTCCTTTGATTTTTTTCCTTTTTGTTTTTCCTTTTTTTTTTTTTTTTTTTTTTCTTTTTTTTTTTTTTTGGAGGGATCTCGTGAAATAAAATATTTTGATAACCAGTTTTACCTTTTCCCGCTTTTCTCTGCATCTCCCTTACCTTGGGCTGGGGAGGTCTGCACCCCTCACTTTGGGGCTTTTTTAGGGTGTGAGCAGCTGGAAAAGCTGCTCTGTGTTTCCTGGGGGAGCACCCAGTATGAAACCAGTATCGCACTGGTGTGTGACTGGGGGGCTCTGCAGCCTCTGCCCTGCCTGGCATTGGCTGGGGGTTCCTCTGATAAATCCCCCGAATTTAGGGAACAATGTCTGGGGGCTCTGAGGGTCCCAGTGGATTTCCCACCCTCCTTATTCCCAGCATGGAACCAGTATCCTACTGGTGTGAAGCGTTAGTGGGGGGCATCACCTGGGGGTGTCCCTGACAAACCCTTCTCATTCAGAGAACAATTTTTGGGGTCCTCGGAATTTCCCATCCCCTGGAATTCCCCACCTCCAGCCCTGTTCCCGGTATGAAACCAGTATCCCACTGGCGCTACTGGAGGCCACCGGGCCATCCTGGAGGGGCTGATGGCAACCCTTGAGCCTTTCCCAGGGTTGCCCAATTTGGGATTTCTGCCCGGGAATGCGCCGGTGACCTCACGGTGTCGCAACAGGGCACGGCCCGGGGGATGCCCGTGTCACCTGGGCAGCCCCGGACACCCCTTCCCACCTCCCTCCCAAAAATCCTGGAGGTGTGAGGCGCCCGTTCTCCCGGCTGGCACACGCGGAGTGCAGAAGGAAGTGCCGGCCCGCGGGGAGGAGGAAGGAACCTGGAGCTGGAGTTTCCAGGTGTGTGCACATCACCTGCCCGGCCCTATAAAAAGGCGGCGGCGGCGGCGGCGCTGCCACTCGGCCGCCTCATCCCTGGGGCTGCGCTTCCCAAGGGTCGCCCCCTGCCAAATTCTGGCGTGTCCCCTCCCCGCATTCGCGTGTGTTCCCCGCCCCTCCCAGCCCCGAGTCAGGGCTCTGTCCCACGACAGCTGGCTGATGGTAACGAGGGGTGCGGGGGATGCTGGGGGGCGAGGGCGAAAGTGCGGGGCTGGGAGGGTGCGGGGGCTGTGTTGGTGTGTTCCGTGTCATGCGTGGGGTTCTGCGTGTGCGTGTTTTACACTTGTGTGTGTTTTACATGTGCACGGCGGTGTGTTTCCATTTTATTACACGTGTGTGTGTCTGTTACACACCATGTGCAGGGCTCTCCGTGTGAGAGTTTTATGTGTGTTACCATTTGTGGGGTTCTTTATATCTGTGTGTATTTCATGTGAGTGTTACCATTTCTGGTGTTCTCTATTTTATGGGTGTATTTTATGTGTCTGTTACACACTACGTGTGGGGTTCTCTATTTTCTGTGTGTGTTACATGTGCACAGCTCTGTGTGTGTGTTTTTATTACGTGTGTGTGTGTTGCACACCATTTGTGGGGTTCTCTATTTTATGTGTGTATTTTATCTGTGTGTTCCACACCATGTGCACAGCTCTGTGTGTGTATTTTCACTTTATCCTCTGTGTGTTACACACCACGTGCAGGGCTCTCTGTGTGAGAGTTTTATGTGTGTTACACACCATTTGTGGGGTTCTTTGTTTTATGGGTGTATTTTATGTGTCTGTTACACACCATGTGCAGGGTTCTCTGTGTGTGTTTTATGTGTGTTAACCATTTGTAGGGTTCTCTGTTTTATCTGTGTATATTTTATCTGTGTGTTACACACCACGTGCAGGGCTCTCTGTGTGTGAGTTTTATGTCTGTTACACACCATGTGTGGGGTTCTTTATATCTGTGTGTATTTTATGTGTGTTTCCATTTGTGGGGTTCTCTATTTTCTGTGTGTTACATGTGCACAGCTCTGTGTGTGTGTTTTTATTACGTGTGTGTGTGTTGCACACCATTTGTGGGGTTCTCTATTTTATGTGTGTATTTTATCTGTGTGTTCCACACCATGTGCACAGCTCTGTGTGTGTATTTTCACTTTATCCTCTGTGTGTTACACACCACGTGCAGGGCTCTCTGTGTGAGAGTTTTATGTGTGTTACACACCATGTGCACAGCTCTGTGTGTATGTTTTTATTACGTGTGCGTGTGTTGCACACCATTTGTGGGGTTCTTTGTTTTATGGGTGTATTTTATGTGTCTGTTACACACCATGTGCACAGCTCTGTGTGTATGTTTTTATTACGTGTGCGTGTGTTGCACACCATTTGTGGGGTTCTTTGTTTTATGGGTGTATTTTATGTGTCTGTTACACACCATGTGTGGGGTTCTTTATATCTGTGTGTATTTTATGTGAGTGTTACACATCATGTGTGGGGTTCTCTGTTTTATCTGTGTGTATTTTATCTGTGTGTTACACAC